>JAPEBW010000447.1:0-53734 GCA_027405785.1 Ophiocordyceps robertsii | reverse complement strand
TCTCTCTCTCTCTCTCAGCCTCTCTCTCTCAACCTTTCCTCTCCCCGACTTTGACTGCGCACAGCTTGCCCACTGCTACACACAAGCAGGCCTGCATGCACGAGACCGCTGCCGACGACTGCCATGTCCAGTTGACTCGCCGTGCAAGCAAACAAGGAACAAGCGGCGCGGGCAACATTGACCAACATCGCCTCGGGCAGCATTAATCAGCATCGTCTCGACGTCCAGCGGCCTCGTCATGACCGGAGACGGCATACCCTGAGCCAGAAGCAGAAAAGGAATCACCCTTCCCTGGACTCACCCGCCCGGATGCCCTCGAGACGGGCGCGGCGCCATCTCGACCTCGGCGGGCCGCCCGCGCTGCAGCAACACCAAACGACGCATCGCGACACGCCATCATGTGGTCATCCTCGATGACGTGGTTCTCGCCCGCGGGCTGCCATGACGCCGATGCCTGCGCCCCCTCGGCCCACGGCGTCTCGGCCTCGACCGTGCTCGCCCTCGTCCCCTTTGCCGCCGCCTTTGCCCTCGTCGACGCCCTGGCCGTCCGCCACCTGTTCCCAAAGCTCAGCTCCGACGACGGCCGCGACGGCCACGGCCACGTCTTGCCCTCGCATGCCCCCGCTGCCCTGCGCCACGTCCACGCCGAGCATGCCGCCAAGAGCTGGCGCCAACGCGCCGTCGCATGGACCTTTGGCGCCACGGTTGCCCTGGCCGCCACCCTCGGCCTGCTCATCATGGCCGAGATTGTCGAGGCCGTCGACCCGGCCGCCCGCAACCTCGTCCTGGCACTCACCGTCCCCGCCCTCCTCTTCCTCGTTGTCCTCCTCATCCCCTGGATCGAGTGCCGCTCGCTCGTCACCGCCGCCGGCTGCAGCTTTCACCCCTCAAAGACGGGCTCCCCGCCCCGCGTCGCGTGGGCTGTCCAGCTCCTGCTCTTTGCCGCCTGGCTGTTGGCCTTTTGGACTGTCGGCAGGGCGGTACCCGTCACGCCGACGTCGACGCCCGCCTCGGCTCCAGCCCAACGGCCCCTCTCCGAGACACTGACGCGCGCTTGCCTCGAGAGAGTTGGCGTCGTCGGCATCTCCCTCATGGCCCTGCTCGCCGGCTTCGCCTCAGTCTCGTCGCCCTGGCACACGCTCCACGACACCGCCTTGCGGCGCAGGCGGAGACCCCTGACCGAGGCCGACGTCCACCGGAAGCAGGTCGGCCTCGACGCCGCCAATGAGATGCTGCTGACGAAGCGCCACCAGCTGCAGGCGCTCGAGAAGAAGGCGCCCCGTGCCGCGCCCGCCGCGGCCGGCAGCGGCGTCGTCGGCAAGATGTTTGGGTCGCTGCGGGCCGTGGCGGGGGGCGACGAGGCCGAGATGCGCGCCCTGCGCGTCGAGATTGCCGGCCTCGAGGCCATGGAGGCCAACCTCGAGTCCAAGCTGAGCCTGCTCAGGAACGACCGCGCGGCGGCGGCGCGGGCCTCGACGCCCCTCGGTCGGCTGCTGCTGGCGCCGTCGTACGCCTTCAGCGCCTACTGCCTGTACCGCATCGTGGCCACGGCACTGACGACGCTGCGGCGGGCGTCGTCGCCCTCGGCCAGCTTCGCCAGCAGCGACCCCATCAACCGCTTCCTCGGCCTCGTGGCGCGGCACTGGGACCCGACGCTAGACCAAGCCGCGTGGGCGCGCACCATCAGCTTCGCCCTTAGCGGCGTCATCCTCGTGGCCAGCGCAAACAGCGCCGTGCAGACGTTTCACCTCTTTGCCCGATGGACCCCGGGCCTGCTGCGCCACGCCCAGGCCAACCTGGCCCTCGCCGTCGGCCAGATTGCGGCCACGTACGTCATCTCGGCCTCGCTGCTGCTGCGCGGCCAGCTGCCGGCCGACGCGGGGGGCGCGGCCGTGGGCGGGGTCCTGCGCGGCGCCCTGAGCCCGCAGTTTGTCGATGCCTGGTTCGAGGCCTGGTTCCTCCTCGGCAGCGCGCTGACGGCGCTCGGCCTGTGGGTGGGGAGGCGGCTTGCGGGCGCGGGGGCCGGGGGGGCCGACGAGTGGTGGGAAGACGACTACGGAGCCGAGGAGATGGGCGCCAAGCGGATGTGAGGTCCTGACGTTGGGCGACGTTGATGTCTGTACGCTACATGTATGTCTGGCCAAAAAAAAGGGGGGGGGGCATTCAGGGGCGTTTTGGGTTGCTGTTCTTCCTCCATGTCGTTGGCATGGCTTGTTTTCTGCATTGCATCGGGCTGCGAGCGAGGGGCCATGACGGCCTCGGTGTATCTGTCGCGGGAGAGGGAGATGGAGGCCCGGGCCCGGGATCCCGCGGTGTATGTACGGTAGTGTATAGGCGCCGCCTGTACGAAGCGCGTGTATTCGGTCAGATCTGGACGCACGCGCACGCCGCCTGGTGTCCCTCCCTCCTCATCTGCCGAAGCCAGGCGGTACCAGGGGGGGGGGGGCGTAGCCCGTCGTAGCGCAAGACGGTTCTCATGCAGCATCCGCCGCGCCGGAGCCGACGACACAGACGCGACCGGCACGGCACGGCGCAAAGGCCCGTCGGCGCGGGGGAGGGGGGGGTGTAAAGACGGGCGCGGGGCCGTCCCGTCCGCGCCTGTTGGGGAGGGAAGGGGTCGGGCGACTTGCGTCGGAGAGCATGTGCGTATATAGTACAGGAAGATGGGTAAGAGAGGCGGGCGGGTTCGCGTCAGCCAGGGGCCGCCTGATGCCATGCCATCGCCCCTCCATTCCTCCGCTCACCCAGGCCTCTCGCACCAACGTCCCGGCGCCGGAACCAACGGGGGGGGGGGGGGGGGAAACAAAAAAAGCCTTTTTTTTTATTAGGAAAACAGACAGCTCTCGTCTCCTCGTCGGCTTCGTATGCCACCTTGTCCAGCATCATCAACTCCGCGTGTCAGGCAGGAAACAAGAGGGGAATCAGGGCGTACAGTTTCTCGTCGCAGGTTTTCCTCTCTCCATCTCCCTCCCACTCTCTCCCTCCCCCTCAGGAGCACCCATTGCATCGTGGCTTGCCCCGGGGGGGCTTGAGACACCCTGCAACCTTCCCGCCCACGAAACTGACAGCCACCTGCGAGAGCCAACAGCGGCTTTGCTCCAGAGGCGTAAACGCCACGGTGCGAGCGGCGAGGCAAAGGAGACAATGCTTCATCAATACGGCCCGCCCTCCACCCTCGGCCCGGGGGCAACCCGCTGGCTGGCGCATCTTGCGACGCCATCTAAAGTCGTCAAAGCCCCCAAAATCAGACGGAAATGCGCACTAAATGTACAATCTCCTTTTTTCCCCGGTCCCCGCGCTCCAATTTTCTCTGGGCTTCGCCTCTTTCGTCTCGGCTTTGAGCCCTCAGGACGCCACGGGACGGCCCTGGCGCCCCTTTTTGTTGGGCACCGTCGTCCAGCCATCCTCCTCTGGCGATTTCGGCGACCCGACTGGCGACTCACCCTCCGGGGCCTGCGACAGCTGCGACGGCTGCGTCGGCTGCGTCGGCTGCGACTGCTGCGTCGGTGAGCCGTTGGCGCGGCCGCCCCGGCCCTCAACGCGGGCACCACGTGGAGCTCCGCCGCCCCGGCCGCCCCGTGGTCCACTGTGCGCCCCGCGGTTCCCTCGCTGCTCCGTCGAAGCCGACCTCCAGCTCCCGGCCTCGGCCGCTCTCGACTTGGGGTTGGCCGTTTGGTCCTTAGGCTCGCGGGGCTCCTGGCTCCGGATCGGCACCTTTTGCTCCGCCGACTCACCATTCTGCGTCTCCGCTGGCGCGCTGTTCGCCTTGGCCTCGGCCGCCGCCTTCTCTTCCAGCTCCCTGGCACTCTGCTCTTCCGCCTCGGCCTCAGCCTTGGCCGCCGCCGCCTGCTTGGCGATACGTCGCTCTTCCTTTGCTTTCTCCTCGGCCTCGCGCTTCTCTCGGATGCTCTGCTGCCTCTTCTCCTCAATCTCCTTCTCCTTGGCGGCCGTGTCGATGGGACGGGCGGCGCCAAACGGGTTCGCCTTGGCGTCGACGCTGCTGGCCGGAGTGGCCACAGCCGTTGCGGCCTCTGACACGGTTCGCTTTTGTAAGTTCAGACGCGGGCGCACAGCTGGGGCGACGGCGGCGACAGCCAATGGCATGGAGGGCGATGACGGGGCCTCGCTGCCCTCGCGGGATGGCGGTGACGACTTCACTGGCGCATCTGGACGCATCCGATCTCGCCATTGAGTGTCCTTTTCGGCTGCAGTGGGGGCACGCTCGACACGCTCAGGTTGATCCCGGCGGGGTGGACGAGAGCCCTCTTGACGGCCTTCGCCCCAGGCGGCGGAGCCTTGTCGGTTGCCGCGGAATGATTCGCTGCGTTCGCCAAGCCCCTCCGGAGCAGGGCGGGAGCGGCTGTCGTCGCGGGCCCGGGGGGCAAATTCCTGCTGGGCCAGTGGAGACAAGGGCCCTCGGCGCTCCCAGGTTAGCTCGCGCTGGGGTCGAGGCTCCCCGGCGGGCTCATGCGGGCGGCGATCACCAAAGTCAGACGGCTGGCGGCTGGATCTCTGGCCGGGGAGGTCGGGAAGCGGACCTTTGCGAGTCCAGTCGGAAAAATCGCGCGAAGAGTCCATTCGGCCGTCGCCTCCGCGGGCTGCACACACGAGTCAGCGGGGTGAAAAGTGTAGGGTAAGGCCGAGGAGGCAGGGGAGCACGTACGAGGATCGGCCACCTTGATTTTGATCATTCTTCCTTGAAAGGACTGCCCATCAAGGTCGAGAGCCTTCTTGAGCCCGTCCACATTGGCAAACTCGACATAACCAAAACCCTTGGGGCGCATCATCTCGCGGTCCTCAATGATTCGAACGCTGGCAACGTCGCAGCCCTCGAAAAATTCCGTGACGGTTTCCATCGTGGCGTCGTAAGAGAGATTGCCAAGGTGAGCGGTGTAAGGCGGCTTGTCGGGGATAGGCTGGGGGCCAAAATCGCGCGAAGGGTAAGCTGGCCGTGGTCAGCGAAACGTTTGCAGGCGACGAAGCGGGAGAAAATAGGCGAGTGCAAGGAATGCTCACATCGGTCTTGCCAGGACGACATGCTACCCATAGGGCGAGGCCTGTCGCTGGGAGGCAGCGGCTGGGTGCCTGGTGGCGAGTCTGGTCAGCACATCGGCCGCGGATGACAGACGAGGTCAAGGTGGCACGTACCGGTAACTGCATCGTCGCGTCAGCATCAGTGGCAAGAGAGAGGGCAGTCAGGGGTGCAAGCTCACCGTAGGTTTCTTCAACCTCGTCGGCCCAAGAGCCTCCTCCAAAGCCTGGCGGCGTGTTAGCAGTGAACGCGGGATGGAGGCCGGGGGCCGGGAAATGGCGGAACTCGTCGGCAAGGCGCGAAGGCATGCGATGATGGGGCCGTGGGTAACGCGCGGGACGACGGACCTGAGTCAGTCAGAAAGTCCCCGAGGGACATTTTCTGCTGTTCCTTCTTCTTGGGAGCTGTTGACGAGACGGCATCAGCAAAACTTCCTCGGTCATCGGGGGCCATTGTTGAACAGATGGAGACGGCTGGGGCCAGGCGTACCCATGATTGCGGTCGAGCAAAGGCAAGACGGCTACGCGCGACGGATTCGAGGACCGCGGCGCGCAGGCGGGAGGGCTGCTGGTGGCTGACAGAGGAGGGGCTTGGCTTCCACGACAGCTCCGGTGCTCTCTCGCAGCGGAGATGAGAGACGGAGGCCGGTGGCGGGATCGGCGATCTGGACGGGAGGCTCGACTAAATGCTCGGAGTCGCGCGGGTGTCGATGCGTGACGTCTTGGGCGTCAAGGCGATGCCGTGGCGTGTGGAGGTCGAGCGAAATTTGCTGGGCCTGGGGAAAAAAGAGGTCGTGAAGAGAGGACGAGGAGGGTTGTCCTCCAATTTTCACCAGCGAGTGGGAGCCGCTAGTCCGGTTCTGGAATAGTCTTTCTCTCGTGCGCGCGAGCTCCGGTCCCTCAATTGCTCCTACGGACCGCCTACGGTGCTGCGGTACAGCGCCTCGACAGCCCGTAGAGGGGTTTTAGCACTCTGCACAGCGGCAGCCGCGCCGTCGACCCCCACCTGGGCCCTCGACTCTAGCCCTGGCGGCACAACTGCACGCCCGGCTTGGGTGAGATACCCAATTTGCTCGGCCGAGCACTTAACTGGATACTTTCCTTGCCACGCCATCTCGGGCCCAGGCTCTGGTGCCGCACTAACTGTCAGACATTAACCGCCAGGTACACACACTCTGTAGCGAAAATCGCGGGCATCACGGAAACCTCGTCATCATCCGTCCACTCCATTTCGGCAAGGAAGTCTTCTCTCAAGTGGCCCCAATTCTTCCCAAATATCACTCGGAAGAGACACGCTCGAATCGTACCGGGCTTATAGACTGCAGCATCGTCACCAGCGGCAGCGTTGAACCTGTTCAACACTTGGCCGTGGCCTCCCGTGCTCTTCTCCTCCGATCCCCTCCCGATGGGCACGACTCCATCCCAGGATGAGCCTCGGCCAGGTCCCTCGGTGCCTCAGCATCAGAGGCGAATCCCCCAGGGCATCACGGAGCTCCTCGTCCCCCCCTTCAAGGTGGGCGCTGGGTGCGGTACGCGGTGGCTGCCCTGCTCTTGCGGCAAGTTTCTGACGTCTGCTCAGGTACGGCCGGTGCGCTGGCTGGAGTCGCGGTGGCCGTCGCCCGGGACACGAACCCTTATATGAGCGGATTCGCTTCCGGGACCCAATGGTTTACTCTCGGATATAGCTACTGGTGTACGTCTTTGCCTGGTGACTCGAATAGCCATAGAACCTCAGCTCACTCCGCACGTCAAGTCGCCAGGACAGTAGTGATGAGGTCTTTGGGAGGCGAGGAGCGAATGAGACCCGTCGACAAAATCACGGCCAACGCCACGGCAAGCTCGGCGGCCGGTGCAGTCGCGGGCTTGATGCGTACGTTCCCCCCCTCTTGTTGCCGGTAACAAATCGCTTAAACAGCCTCAAGGTGGCCCTACCAAGATCCTACCAGCCATGGTACTTTGGGGGGTCTTTGGAGCCGGCGGACAGGCCGTCGCCAATCACTTTGCCTCCAGGCCCAAGAACACGGGCGACAAGGAGGGATGGGTCCGGTGGAGTCCTCTCAAGAAGCTCACGGATGACGAGTACATGAATTTGATGGACGAAAAGCTCCTGAGGGTCGAGGCAGACATTGCGCTCATCGACGAGAGAATAGCAGAGCTTGCGGCCGCCGAGAAAGCTCAGGTGCGGCGTCAGGACTCCTCGTCGGGCAGATGAAGGGCGTAGTGTTTCGGAGACGCTCTCGCCGCAGTCCAACTCTTGTGGCTCATCAAGGACTCGGGACAGGTGTGGGTGAGCTCAAGCACGGTTATTCCGTGCTTTTTTGAGCGCGTAGGGAGCACAGCTTTTTACCGAAGCCCTTCGCTTTGGAACGCCAGTGCAGGGACACTGAGGCAACGTTACCTGGCAATTTGTGTAGGTGCATGGTACGAGCACAAGGGCGAGCAACAGCATGTCACAGACACAAAGTTAAATGGCGACCACGAGGATCAACAGAGGACACCAGAAAGCAAAGCCCACGGCGCGTTGTGCAGGGCGCTGTGCTGCAAGTCTGGTCTGACAGGCAGGTGGTTTAGGGTAAGTTTGAATGGCTGCCGTCTTGTTGGAGACCAAGCAAGTCACGGCTCCGAGTCTCGGTTCGCGTTGCACTGGCTGCAAGCAATCCAAATTGTTCTAATAGAGACTTGTCCGTGTATGCATGCATCTACATATGTACATGCTTTGCCCTCTGCCGTGCCCGAGCCTGCGGCACGGCTTCCGCCCAGCCCAGCTCGGTGGCGTCGCCGGAGCGCCGGCTTCTCGAAGCCATCCAACGGCAGCTCGGAGGCTTGCTGGGGGGCTTGCTCAAGGTGTGCCTCTGGCGCTCTTCACATGAGAGTTGACAGGGACAAACCAAGTCATATCGGCTGAGCCCGGGCTGGCTGGCTGCGATTCGAATCGTTCCATGATCCTGCTTTTTCCCTTTTCATCAGCACTGGCGCTTTCGCCGGGGCATGTCCAGTTGTATGTAGCGGTACCTAGGGTGAGGGGAACGTCTGGTGGCAGAAGTTCGGCTGCTTGATCTGTGTTAGGTCCCTGGTACTAAGCATTACATACTTTGAGCAGCAGGTAATAAGTCGCGACTCCCTTTCAACCACATCGTCATCACACTGTCCAGGATTGCCGGCTCCTCCTTCCTCATCATCCCAAGAACCGTCTACCGCCTCTCGAAACCGCCGCCCCCTCCGCTCCCCGTGGCAGATCCGATACTACAGCTTACCCGGAGCCATTTGACTCTTGTGATTGTCCTCTTCCCGCCGCTGCGCTAGGCCTGGAGCTCCGACGACCAACAGACAGCTCCCAGCGGCGCTCTCCCTGCGCCGTCTCGCTGGACTTCGGGCCTGGCCTTCCCGCAACTCCACGCAGACAGTATTCCTCTCTCCGCGGCCACGGGAGTTGCCTGCAGCCGCTCACTCCATCATTCAAAGGCCAGCCTGTCGCACACTCCGGCAGGCCGTCGAGGGGGGCTTTTGCCGCTCGACAACCATCGCCTCGACGCCCGTTCCTCCCTCCCTCATCTGACGAATCTTGCGGCCGAATATCTTGCTGGACGGCACGACCATGCCGCAAACCACTCGCAGCCGCTTCTAACAACTCGTGTCATGGTCCAGCTGGCGACGGCGCAATGTATGCCCCTACCACGTCGCTTCAAGCTGCGCTCTTGCTGATGCGACCCGCGCTGAACAGTGATATAGCTCTCGCTGGCTCCTCGCTGCCCTGGCGACATGGCGCTCCTTAATCCGACCTTTCTCCTAGGCCTCTTCGTGCTCCTTTACCTCTCGTCCTTTGTCATCTTCGCCGTTATTCGAATCCTCACCGGCGTATCCATCCAGCGCATTGGATACTTGTCGCTACGCCGCCTCGCATACACGCCCCGAGATGGACTCACGGTCGAAATCCGAGGCTTGGGCATTAATGTTCACCGCCCCACGTTTGCGCAGCCGACGTGGATCAGCCTCGTCCTGAGCGAGCTGGTAGTGACAATCGACATTGGAGAGATGCAGGGACGAAAACGGACTGGGGATCAAGAGGCCGAAGACGAGGCGGCTCGCGAGGATGACCTCTCTGCCGAGTCTGTGCCGCTACACAAGGACCGAGCCGCCCACTCGCATGCGCAGGCGGCGTCGCGAACTGAGATGTGGAAACAGGTTGCCAAGTTCAAGGAGAGGGCTCAGAAGCTCCATCGCAATATCAAGTGGCTGCGCATGGTCGACCTGGTTGCGACAAACTCGACAATCAGCGTCGTAGGCGTGGGAAATGTCCAGGTCGGCAGCTTCACAATTGCCGTCGACACGAGGCGCAAGATGGTCGACCGCGCCCGCTTCTCCTTTCAGAAGTCCCAGTCCCAGAGACGAGACCACCGCCAAGCCGAGTGGATCGTCACGTTGCGAAGTCTCTTGTTCACGGCCGACGGCAACGAGTCTCTAGAGGTGCTCGATCACGCGCTGCTCAACATTCACGGCTTCCTGTACGAATCCAAGGACGGGCTGCGAGAAGCCACCGTCGCCCTGAAGCTGGGCAGAGTCCACGTTCCCTACGACGACATCCAGCTCTGTGCAGCCAAACTTGAGCGGTACCGCAGAGCATCTGCGACCTCGGATTCGGAGGAGGCTCTGGACATTTCCATGAGCCCGGCCTTGCCAAAATCGGACGGTTCGGGCGGCCAGAGCCCGGAGCTGATCAAGACCGTATCCGACTCGAAGCAGTTCTTCAGTTCCATCTTGCGTGGAGTCAAGGAGGTCCAGTTCGCCGTCAGCTTTGTCGGTCTCACGAAAAAGGTCTCCTCAATCAAGCCCGCCTCGAACCCCATCCTCCTCAACGCCTCGATGAAGGAGGTTGGCTTCGACCTCCACCGCCTCGACTCCAAATCGCCTGCCCATCGCATGTACTTTTCGTCAAAGGATATTGCCCACGAAGCCCTGGCCGCCGCCTTGTCTATATCCATTGGCATTGACGACGGGCACGGCAAGCTGGAGCGACTGGTTTACATTCCAATGGCCACAACCACGGTCCGCACCACGCTGCCGTCCAAGACGGTCCAACTGGCACAGGATGGAGTCATTGGGGAGAAGAACGCAAACATCATGTTTGCCAACTCGGTTGTCACATCGCCCTCGGTCGACCTCGATCCTCGCCACCTGCCGCTCCTCATTGCCCTGATGCAGCCAGAGCCGGCACCTCCCAAGGCGCGGCGCGAGAGGAACTATGGCCTCATCTCACGCCTCCTGCCCAAGGCCAACATGAAGCTTTCCATGCATGAGCCCGTGGTCCGGATCAAGCTCAAGCCTCTGCAGGACACGCAGGATCCTGATGATTTTGACCTCATCATTTCATCGATTTCGTCCGTGTCCCTCGACGTGGAGTCGTCCCACTCGTCAGTCGAGGACCTGCACTACTTCCTTGACGGCGCAATGAGGTTACAGTCTCATCGCCTCTACTATCAGACCTGCTCTGGCGAAATATTCAACCTCATCACGACCGAGTCTCTGGACCTCCGAATCCATCTGGGAGCTAACCCCGACGTCTGCGTCGACGTCACCGGCAACATCCAGTCCTTTTCCATCAGCATGGTGCGGCAGGAAATATCGGACGGCTTGCGACAGATTGTCCGGCAGCTGCGAATCGACGTGGAGCCCGAAAAGCGCGCCACCTCCAAGACGGTCCGCCGCCAAAACTTCCTCCGCTCCGTGCCCGACTGGCTCGTCCGCTACCACTTCGAGGCAGCAGACTTCAACGTCGAGGTCGCCGGCGTGGACGAAGACATCTCGGATGACACGAGAGGGGTTTCGTTGCATCTCGACTCCTTCTACGCCGAGTACCGAGCACACAAGTTCGACGGGCCGCAGCGGCAGCCGACGAGGCGGCGGACGCACAGCCGCTCCATCAACCAGTCCGACTCCGACTTGGCCTCGACCCCGACGTCGCCGAGGTTCCGAAGGAAACCGCAAAACACCGGCGACGGCCGTCGGCTTGCTCTGCACGCCCGGGGCATGGAGGCCCAGATAGTCGAGGCCGCAGACCGCCTCGAGGCCGAGCCATTTGTCCGTGTCCCTCGCCTGGAGCTCGTCTTCTCGGCATCGAGCGATGGCCACGGCCCAGTGTTTCACATGCAGTCGTCGGTGCGGACCGTCATGATACAGTACTCTTTGTACCGACACTATGCCATGGGCGTCGCCGTCATGACCTTGCGAAGAGCCTTTCTCAGGACCGGCCGAGAAGCTCCAAGGCCTCGGCAGCAGAGCACGTACCTGAGTCCAGATCAGATCCCTAGCTCGCCAGGCGCGTCTGAAACCATAAGTGCGTCGACAGTCACACCCGAACTCTTCACAGCAGACATCAGGGCCGCCTTGGTTCAAGTCAAAGCGGAGATGCCTCACGAGCCGTTGATGATGCTGCACGTCTATGGCCTAGAAGCAGGCCGCCACCGGTGGTCCACTCCTTACCTGTCTTCCAAGCTCGTCCGCCTCTACGTCGAGCCTCCGCGCACGCGCAACGTGTGGGCCAGAATCGTCAGCGTCAAGAACGGGCGCATCGATTGGCGCGAATCGAGACACAAGCTGGCTCTCGGGGGGTACGCCGAGGAGAAAATGATTGACATTGCCACCGAGGCCGTCCGGGTTGCGATTCCTCACGAGGTCATTGTCAACAGAATCACGGACAACATCACCAACGTCATCAAGGCGGTGCAACAGCTCCACCATCGTTTCAAGACGGGGACTAACGAGTACATCCTGGAAAAGAGGCCACAGGGGCCCAAGAAGGTGCCCAAGATATCCTTCAGATCCCGAGCCCTGCTCCTGGAGCTCGAAGACGGCGCCTTTGAGTGGAAACTGGGCATCATCTATCGCACCGGCCGTGTGGAGCAGATGCAAAGACTGGCTCGCCAAGAGGCTTTCCGAGTCAAATCGAAGAGGGTACGCGAGGAGGCTGCAAGACGAGGAAGCAAGGCTCGCTCCAAATCGGCCCGACCCCGCGGGCGGGCTGACCAGGCATCTTCGTCGTGGTTCCGGAGTCGAAGCCTGGACAGCTATCAACAAGACGTCCACGGCCTCTCTCAAGGGACCATGCCGAGATATGACCCAGACGGCGAGAGTCTCGGCATCAATGGGCATGCAAAAGTGTCCGAAGATGAGGCACGCGTCCACCTGAACCTGTTTGACGCCCAGTCTTGGAAAAAGCGCATCGACCGCGCCTACAAGGCGTCTCAAGCGAGCATGAGGGAGCTGCGTGGCATGTTCTGGGGCCTCAGCCAACCGCCCGAAGACGTCGAGGTGACCGAGAAAATACTCGAGGTGCCTCAGAGGCCCGCTCTCATGTCCACTATGATATCCGACTTCCACCTCACCATCGACAAGCCGACCTTTGCCATCAAGGAACTCCCTGCATTCATCCACAAAGTCGGCAAGGGGATGCCGCTGGACACAAAGTACAGCCTTCTGGTCCCCATGCACGTGTCCATCGGCATGGGTGAGGCTCGCCTGAACCTGCGCGACTATCCGCTGCCGCTCCTGCACATACCGGCCTTGAAGACGGGACAGTCGTCGAGGGTGCAATCCATCTCGCTCAAGGCAAACTTTGTTATAGGCGAGGAGTTTCGAGGCGTCGAGTCGACGCGGCGGGTGAGGGTCAACGTGATCCCCCCGCAGCATGCTGCCACCGCCTCGTCCTGTGATGGGAGCTTCGCCATCGAGGTCCGGCGCACGATCGGGCCCATCAAGTCGTTTTCGGATGTGTACATGGATATCAACACAGCCCTCCCGACTCGGATCACGTGGGGCCCCTGTTACCAGCCCGCCGTTCAGGACATGATGATGGTGGTGGAGTCTTTCACCAAGCCGCAGGTAGATCCCTCGGAACGAGCGGGCTTCTGGGACAAGCTGAGGCTCAACACCCACTCGCGCATCCACCTGGCTTGGAAAGGAGATGGCGACATGCATCTATCGCTCAAGGGCACCCGCGACCCGTACCGGGTGACGGGCAACGGCGCGGGCTTCCTGATGTGCTGGCGAAGCAACGTGCGGTGGAACATCAACGCCGAGGACGACCCGAAGCGCTTCATAACGGTTGACAGCGGCGAGTACATCCTGGCCATACCCGACTACAGCCACCTGGTCCGAGAGGCGGCGCGCCGACGCGAAGTCGACGAAGGCCTGCTCACGGAAGACAGTGTCAAGGCGGGCGCCCAGTTCAAAAAGTTGGTGATGAAGCTCTCGGGCAACGTCCAGTGGATCACGGGCATTATGTTCGAACGCGCCATCGAGGAAGGCAAGCGGAGCTTCGACTTCAAGCCACACTACGACGTCGTCTTGCGGAACCCCATGTACGCAAAGTCGGAGGACGGACTGCCGTACGACGCCCTGCGGGGCTTCCGCAGCCGGCACATTCACCTGTCCATTGCGGTGCGTGCGCCGGCGGACCGTGACTGGATGTCGCAGGACCCCGAGCCGTCGAGAAGCTACAACTCGGTGCACCTGACGCCTCGCTTCTTCACGCACTTCTTTGAGTGGTGGGGTCTCTTCAGCCATCCCATGTCGCTGCCGATCCGCCAGGGCCCCCTGTTCCCCGGCCGCGAGAGGAACAGCAGGAAGTTTGGACGGCACATGGCGACCATAAAGTACAGTCTACTCCTGGCACCCCTTTTCCTCAGCCACATCTACAAGCACAAGGACGCCGAGGACTACTCGGAGCACGCCGTGTCGGCAACCGGCCTCAAGGTCCGCTTCGATAGCTTCATGCTCGATCTGCACCAGCGCAGAGAGGAGTTCAACACGCTTGGCAAGGGCAAGAATGCATCCAACAGGACGTCGGGCATCAAGCTGCACGCCGCACAGCTCGACCTCGCCAGCGCAGACGTCCGAGCCGTTTCCGCCAGCCTCAAGGGCACGACGACGGAAGCGATCAAGAAGGGCTCCATCACCACGCTCATTACGGAGCAGGACGAGAAGCCCGACCTGTCCAAGTTTACCATCCCCGACAACGACTTTAGCTGGATCGACATGGACGACTTTGTGGAACTGGACTGGATCCTCCCGACGGAGCCTCACCCGGAGACCCAGATCTTGCCCCTGGCCTTTGCGCCCCGGCTGACGTACTTTGGCCAGACGGACATTGGCGGCACCATCGCCGGGGATCCCATGCGGACGAGCCCCTTTGGAAACGAGCCGACGCACTCGTGCATCATGACGCACGACGACGACCCCAAGCGCGTCCAAGGCCAGCTGATCCAGGAGCGGCTTGACCAGCTCGAGTTGCAGATGCTGACGCACTCGAGAAACGTGGGCGAGGCCGAGCTGAAGGCGGTGCAGACGGACTCGCAGGACCCCGAGATCATGGCGGATCTGGATGCCCTGAGGAAGCACACTGGGGTTTTAAAAGAAAAGAAGGCGTCCCTGGAGAATATGCTCGAGCAAATGAAGGCCCCGACGTCGGCAACCAGCAATGGCGGCAACGGCAAGCGACAATCTGCGTGGTCGGCCGAAAGCGACGACGTCCTCGACATACCCTCGGCGACGGAATTCGAGAGCGACTTCAAGAACCGCTTCGTGGTGCACAACATGCAGCTCAAGTGGAACAACCTGCTGCGCAACATTGTGCTTCGGTACATCCACCAAAACAGCCAGCGGCGCGGCTTCATCTACTACCTGTCGCGGCCGGCGGTCAAGTTCATCCTGGACATTGTCGAGGAGCAGAACAAGGCCAAGTCGAGCAAGCCGGCCAAGGCAGCCTCGGTGGCGGGCACGGCGTCGCCCAGCCCGAGCGGAGCGGAGCGGGACAGCTTGCACGACCTCGAGGACCGCATCAAGAACATTCTGAGCGACAGGCGGCGAGGCACGACGGGCGCCAGCTTCGCGGCCAACGGGGACGGCACGTGCACGTCGATCGAGGACCTGGAGAGCGGCATCTCCAAGGAATTTAGCCCTCAGCGCGGCTACCACGTGCGACTGATTGCGCCGCAGATCCAGCTGCAGAGCGACAAGAACAAGAAGCACGTGGTGCTGGTGACGGCCAAGGGCATGGAGCTCAAGGTGCTGGAGGTCATGGACAAGAAGCGGATCTCGGACACTGTTAGCGGCCTGGTGCAGCGCCGGTTCCTCGTCAACATGGACAGCACGCAGTTCTTTGTCACGCACCAGAAGTGGTTCCTGACCAACCTGGTGTCCATGTACGCGGGCAGCAGGTACGGCACGCCCCGGGGCTCCTCGTGGCCGCCGTGGGTGCCGATGGAGGTCATGTTCAACTTCACGGCGGACCCCTTTGGCTTCAAGCGCGTCGTGCAGAAGACATCGGCCATGCTGCGCTACGACAAGTACAACAACCTGCGCCTCAAGTACAACGACGAGATCAACACGGACGAGGTGGCCGGCCTGACTTCGCCCGAGAGCACCGAGAGCCGCGCCGACAACCTGTGGGTTGAGTTTCCGCAGGCGCGGGCGCTCTGCAACTCGTCGCAGTACTACGCAATGTACGTCATCGTGTTGGACCTCCTCATGTACAGCGAGCCGCTGGAGAAGACGCGCAGCGAGCGGCTCGAGAAGATCATGCTCGCGTCCGACTTTAGCGACCTCAGCGGCGCGCCCCAGATGGTGCAGCGGCTGCAGGAGCGCATCAAGCAGCTCGAAGACATCAAGCACCACTTCCAGATCTACTCAAAGTACCTCGACAAGCGGGCGTGGGAGGACCGCCTGTCGCTGGAGCGGGACCTGGCCGCGTGCGAGGACGAGCTCTTCTTCATGATGAAGGCCATCACCACGTCTCAGCGCAAGTACGACATTGACAGCGACACAAACGCGCTGCTCAAGTGGAGCATTTCGGCCCGCGAGATTGTGTGGCACCTGATCCAAGACTCCAGCGAGCCCCTGGTCGAGCTGCAGCTCAAGGACGTCGAGTACGACCGCACCGACAACTCGGACGGCTCGCACATGAACCTGATTCGCGTCGGCAAGGTGCTGGGCCTCAACCTGCTGCCGGACGCGACGTACCCGGAGATCATCGCGCCCTACTACGGAGACGAAAAGGCGTCGTCGGCGCAGGCGACCGGGCAGCAGCCGCAGCAGGACCAGGACATGATCCGCGTCTACTGGCACATGCTGGAGGCGATTGCCGGCATACCCGTCATGGACCGGTTCGAGGTCAAACTGTTCCCCGTCAAGGTGCAGCTGGAGCGCGAGGCGGGCAAGCGGCTCTTTGACTACATCTTCCCTGGCATGGACGGGGACAACAAGGTGGCGTCGGCGAGGAACCACTCGCCCTACATCATCAAGCAGGACATGAGCGGGCTGGAAGACGAGGACAGCGAGTCGCTGGCGAGCTCCAACAGCCGGCTCGGCACGCCGTCGGTGGGCGACCGGGAGCCGGCGGGCTTCTCGACGAGGGCGGGGTCGCTGGAGCTGCGGCTGCGGCCGACGCTGTCGTCCAACGCGGTGCAGGAGCGCAGCCCGAAGAAGGCGCTCAGCGTCAACGGCGGCGAGGGCCACGGGTTCCGGCTGTTTCGGTCGTCGGGGACGGGGCGGACAATGCTGTCCAAGAAGGCGTCGCACGACTCCCTCCGCGCCTCGGCAACGTCGCGGCCCGGCAGCAACCTTGGGCGGACGTCGACAGGCCTGTCGACGAGGGACGGGCGCGAGACGGACGGCAAGAAGGGGA
The DNA here is from genome assembly GCA_027405785.1 of Ophiocordyceps robertsii. Taxonomy (NCBI): domain Eukaryota; kingdom Fungi; phylum Ascomycota; class Sordariomycetes; order Hypocreales; family Ophiocordycipitaceae; genus Ophiocordyceps; species Ophiocordyceps robertsii. Next base: position 37,026 of record JAPEBW010000447.1, on the reverse strand, counting down.
CGCGGTTCGGGCTGCGCGGCAAGGGGCAGGCCGACGACAAGCAGCAGCAGCAGTCGGACGACCTGAGCAAGATGATTACGCGGGCGAGCAACTACATGACGTTTGCGTACATCCGGATGCCGTCGGTGGTGCTCTGCCTCAGCTACAAGGGCAAGGACCAACGCAACTTTGAGGACGTGCACGACTTTGTCTTTAGGCTGCCGACGATGGAGTGGCAGAACAAGACGTGGTCCAACCTGGACCTGGCGCTGGCGCTCAAGAAGGCCGTGGTCAAGGCGCTCATCTCCCACACGGGGGCCATCATCGGCAACAAAATCTCCAAGCACCGCCCCAACGCGGAGCAGCGCAGCAAGCTGAGGGAGCTGGCGAGCAGCTCGGTGCTCATCTCGGCGATGCCGGCGATGCAGAACTACGCGGGCAGCGTCAACGACAGCGACGACTCGTCGAGCTTGTACGGGACGTCGCCCGTCGACTACTCGCGGTCGCCGCCGCAGTCGACGCGCGGCAGCACGCACAGCAGCATCCCCGCGCCGCGGTCGTCGAGCCGCAGCAGCAGCGTGGCGAGCGGGCAGTCGCGGCGGACGGGGGGCGGGGGCGGGGGCATGGGCGGCAACGTGCCGACGTTCCTGACCATGACGCCGCCGACGCCGGTGGAGGGGAGGGCGGAGGGCCAGGGGTTGGGGCTGGACTTGCTGCGGCCGTCGACGAGCAGCAGCCCGGGAGCGTCGCACCGGCGGGCGCTGAGGAACGTGGGCATGACGGACAGCCGGCCGTCGACGAGCGCGAGCAGCCTGGAGACGGGCGACCGGCGGCGAACGACGGGGGGCGGGCTGAGGGACAAGCTCAACGCGCTGACGCATAGGAAGAGTCATCGCGAGGATCACAGTGGCGGCGGGAGCAGCGGCCAGGGGGGCGCAAGGGAGGGAGGGAGCGTTGCAGGGGGAGGAGGGGCGGGAGGAGGAGGAGGAGGAGGAGGAGGAGGAGGAGGGAGATCCACGGGACGGTGACGCGCACGACTGGACACAGCAACGCAGGGGCAGCTTGGGCTACCTTGACCTCAATTGACCCCTTTTTCTTTTGCACCTTTTCTTTGTGAAGACGGAGTAGGGGGTTGGCACGGTGTCGGCGGTTCCCCGGCGAGGGGGTTTGTACATGTGGCTGCCACTCTACATAGGATCACTCCTTGTCTATGAGTGAATATAAACAGACAGCATACGCCTACCTCGTGGTCGCAATGCTGGGTATATCAGGTCAGGATGATTAGGGGCATGCGTTGCAGGGGAGATGTGTCGCTGTCTCTCTGGGTGCTGTGAACATCCTGTTTCCCTCTGTCCCGTCTTTCTCTCTCTCTCGCACGCTCTCTCTCCTTCTCTCTGTCTCTCCCAGTCTCTCTCTTTCTCTCTCCCCCGTCTCACTACACGACATGTGTACATACTACGTGCGTGTTGTGCTTGGCGTGAGTGCCCAGCTGGCAGACATCTTACCGGCTCTGGCCCCCCGCACGGGAACTGGCGACGACGGCCCCCCATTCCCAGGGGTTTCTTGTCATTCGTATCTTTGTTCCCCTCTTCATTCGTCGTTATTTAGGTGGTGACTTGTCCCCCTGCAGGGTCCGGGTCCGAGCGGGGGACCCCCCTTTCACTCTCTCTCTCAGTGTGTGTGTGTGTGCAGAGGATGTGAGGTGAAGTCATGAGTGACATGACTTGGGCTTGGCATGGCACGGCATCTCCCCTCGTCGGTTGGGGTTCTGGACGAGGAGAGAGAGGCAGAACTGGCCGTTGGAGCATGTCCCTTTTGAAGTACACTTTATTACCACGGTACAGCACAGCGAGGTCGAGCAGGGTAGAGTCAGCACGGCCGTTCAGAGGGCCCCGTGAGTGTTGGGTGTCACGGAGGCGGTCATGTGGCCACGGGTCCTTTATTAGGGGGGGGGGGGGGTTGACCGGCCACCACGACCGACACGATGGGCGTGTCGGGGGCTGAAGCGCTGGGTATCGAGGGGGGGGGCTTCAGGTTTGAATTGCATGGGCTGGACGGCTGACTGGTTTTTTCTTGGCTGGTCTTTTCTTGGCTGGCGGGCTGGCTGTGCGCACGAGGCGATTGCGCGTCTGGAGGAGGAAGAGGAAGAAGGAGGGCGGCTTGGCGGGAGGACTGCCACCGAGTGCTATGCATGTACGGATACTGTAGAAGAAATACCAGAATACCAGTCATGTCCTAACGGAGGTGCCTCCACTTTTGGCAGAGGTGACTGGTTTTTCAACAGATACAGATACAGTACACTGAATTCTGCGTACTCTGTACAGAGTACACTGAGTGCTGTGCATGTGCCACCGAGTGCTGCGTTGGTACGTACTCCAGAAAGGGGGCCTTCAAAAAGGCCTTCTCGAATAAGGCAGAGAAGGGTGGGAGAATGCGGGGGGAGTTGTTTGGCGGTACATACATGCCCTTGGGGTCAGGCATGTGCACTACCTAGGTCGATACCTAGGTAAGATAAGGAGTGTCTATGGCGGTGATGCTGGCGAGTACCTAGCGGCTGTCAGTGCATGTATGTATGTACAGTACATACTGCGGCTGCCTGCCTAGGCAGTAGGTACTGCTAGCAATACCAGGCGTCTCCCCCGCATCTTTTAAACCTCGGCTGCATCAGCCAGTGTTTTGCAAAGAGCCGACGGACGGGGTGGTACCGACAGATGTACATGGTGTGCTACGCGTACATACATATACATACGTGGAATATGGACGCATGCATCGATCAATCTGATATTGCACGGCAAATGCTTACGGGCCATGCATGCACTGTAGGTTTGGAGAGGGATGTGGTTGTGCAAGGCGAGGGTGCGGCATCAGCATCGGCATCAGCATCGGCCTTTGCCAAGATGTCGGCGTGTGACGACACCATGATGATGGGCGCCCGTGCATTGTGTGTATGCAGATACATGTGTGTGTGTGTGTGTGTGTGTGTGTGTGTGTACAGAGGAGCATTTCAAAAGTCTTGACCATGTGGCTGTGCACGCTAGTCCTCATCGGGCCGCCACCTGCCCATTTAGGAATGCCCTATCCCAATTGGGACTAGCGTATAAATTGTGCAGTCAAGACTTTTGAAATGCTCCTCTGTACAGATACAGAGTACTGGACAGACGGCGCCTGTATCGGGCTCGGCCGGGGACTCGTCTGCCCTGGAGCGTTGCGTGTCCAGCGAAGAGGGGGTGGTGGTTGCCATTTATCCGCGACGAAGCATGTTGATTGTATATATATATATATATACAGAGTACATACATACATATTCGTACAGTACATGTGCGTAGGTAGGTACTCTGTGCAGATGCTCTGTGCAGGTGCTCTGTACAGATGCTCTGTAAAAAAGTGCAGTACAGTAAACTCTAGTGGTGCATCCATCCCCCTTTGTCTGCCGCAGGGGCGCCCCAGCTGTCTGTCTCTGCCGTGGATGAATGGAAGGTGTCACGAGGAGGGCACGGCCCCACTGTGCAGAGGTGCCTTGCAGCGTGCTTCTAGTGGACAGATAAGGTGTCTTGGTGGCCGAGGTGCCAAGCCACGAGGTGGGAGGTGGCCCACAGTCGCGGCTGCAGCACGGACAGACGGACGGACGGGACGGACGGACGGACGCACACGGAACCTCGCAAACAAAAACCGTGGCGCATCTGCCTGGTCATCCGCCCCGGTACACGGCAGGTAGAGAGATAAGGCAGTCGAGGGCGCGCTACCGGCGTCGGCGCAGCTGCGGGCTTGCTGCCGTGGTTCCTTGGCCGTCGTCTTTGCACGAGGCAGATACATGACATGGTCGATAACAGCGTGCCACTGTGCGAGCCAAGTCGTACGGAGCATGTCATGTACGAATATACAGGGAAGGGCACGATGGGATGCATTTTGCCCCCCATCCATCACCTCGTCCCGTCCATCATCACCTCGCCCCATCCATGCTCCCGGGAATGAATGCGCTGGCGCGAATGGAGGACCCTGAGCCCCTTCTGCAGCCAAGGCAAGTACGTCGGACGGAACAAGCGACGGGCGCGAGCTCGATAGCCGACCGATGTCGAGAGCCAGCCTCTCTGGCTACGCCGCCCGCCTGCAGTGCCGCCCTTTTCGAGAACCTGGCCTCTCCTGCTCTGACCTCCTGTCCTGGCCTCCTGCTCTGGAGCCATGGCAGCAAAACCACCTCCCCGTTCCAGACGAGGCGGCAAAGGCAGCGCCAAGAGGATTGGCCGAGCGTCGTTTGGGCCCTTTTGCAGCAAGCCGTCGCAGCCCGAGAGATGGGTGCCTGACGGACTAGGTCTGCGCTCCGCGTCTATCCACGCTTTGCCTCTGGGCATGCGCGTGTCCGTCTTCAGTTGGACCGTCGTGCCGGTAGGGGGGATCCTATTTTCTTTTCCCGCCTGCAGCGAGCGGGCGCTTAGTACCCCAGGGTGCTACAGGACCCCTATCGGTCAGCAGCCGGGGACCAGGCGGTGACTTTGGGCCAGCAGTGTATCGCTACTCTTGGGCCAGAGGTGGCCCACTGCGCAGCCCGGCGTTGGTCAGCCACGTAGCCCTGCGGTACTGACTGTATGGACATGCCCCCAACTACCACCGCCCTTTCCGGCGGGCCCTCGGCAGCGGGCGGTGCGGCGCGCAGGCAGCGTTTGTGAATCGTGGCATGACTGCAGGCTGCCCCGAGCCCGTGGCCTCATCTTGGTCGGAGCCAAGGGCACACTTGTCTATGATACAGCCCTTTCTTTTCCGCCTTTTCATATTTCGACCCATTGATACAAGCTCACATGTACATAATGTACATACATACTGTACATATGTACATACTGTACACAATTCTCTCCTCCCTCTTTGGTCCGTGTCTCCCCGCCAATCGACTCAGCGTCTCGCCCCCACACGCACCCATCAATCAAGTCCCCCCCACCCAGAGCACTGCATACACCCCCCTCCCTCCCCTTCGTCTCCCTGTGTTTGCCCAGCGCCACCGATAAGAGAGCCCTTCCTCTATCATGGTCTCGTCACACCCCCCGGGGCGCTTGACAGGCCCATGGGACAGGCAACCTGATTCATCCCCATTCCCTCCTGGGCTTATCGAGACACCAAATCCTCCTGATCCTTCTGTCCATCCCTCTCTTCCATTCTTCTTTTCCGGCTTCCTCATCTCCCTTCACCTCGGGCCTTTGCCCCTCCCCCCGTCCTCTCCCTTCACCCGTCTTCGAGAGCTGTCCCTCGACCGCGCCTCTTTTGCCTCTGAGCGCTGCTGCACTGCAAGGCACCCGCCCGTCGCTAGGGCCGTTGCTGGCGTTGCACCACCCAAGAAGAACAACCGTCGTCCACCCGTCATTACGTACTCGCCGATACGCAGCCTGCCGCCTCAAAAAACCATCTAGAACAAATCCTCGAGGGGTTGGAGAAAACGGCCAGTGTAACCGCTGAAACTGCCACTGCAGCAAGCAACGGCAGTGAGTGCCTGGCGTCACAACAGTTGCCGATCCCCACTAACAAAAACAAGCCACTCAGCTGCGACGGAACCCTGAATCCTCGTCACCGGCGCTCCCGTGCGTTGCTGCCGCTCGCATCACGACGAAAAAAACGACGTGCGACGATAGATCTCTTCGCCGTCCTTTTGGGTCCTCGCCCTTTTGGGTCTTCGCCCTTTTGGGTCTTCGGCACCCCTGCCCTCCCCAAGCTGCTCCCCCCGAAAGCATGCCACAGCCCGTTGTCGCCGCCTCCGTCGCCTCCACGTCGCAATGATGAAATCCCTGCTCTTCCCCAGCCTGCCCCGGCACTCGTCCGACTCACCCGTTGCCTCGTCGACTTGCTCCGCGCCTCCGGCCTCGTCCTGCCGCTCCGCCAAGCCGCCCACGGCCAAAGCCCTCGCCGGTTCCAAGCCCCCCGCCGCCGCCACTCCGCCCCAGCGGGCCAGCAGAGGCGGCAGGAGTAGCTTGAGATTCACCAAGCACGCTCTGCCCAAACCAGACACCAGCGTCGCTGCAAAGCCGGCCCCGGCCTCCTCCTCGTCGTCGTCCGAGGTCGACGTCGCCATGTCTAGGCGCGGCAGACCCAAGCGCGACTCGTCGAGCACTCCCTCGCTCTCCAATCCCACCGAAGCATCCGCCACCGTCACGCCGACCAGCCCCGTTCAGATCCCCAAGCAAGCCAGCCGCGATGCCAAGCGGTGCCAGCCGACGCATCGGAGGAGATGTCCGCGACAGGTCCACTCGACCGAGTCCATGCATCCCTCGCTCGCCGCCCTGCTGGCCGTCACCGACATTCCGCGCCACAAGCGCCGCCTCCACTCGCCCGTCCGGCCGCTCATCATCGATGACATTGTCGACGACCACCACGTCTCGGAAAAGGAGCTGAGCCTGCCGCTCGGCCGCGGCGGGCCCCTCGACTTGCTGCTCTCGCCGCCCGAAGACCTCGGCGATGACGTGGTGAGCGTTGAGAGCACCGCCAGGTGTGTCCTCGCCAGGACCACTTCTGCCGACTCGATCCCCTCCCTGGGCGGCGACTCCTTCACCTCGGACACCCTCTCCTCCCTCGACACGCCCGGTACCATGGCCCCCTCGTCGCCGAGGAGACGGCCCAGTCCTGTGCGCAGGTCGCTCGAGCCCGTGCCCTGCCCCTCGGACGCCGCCGACGAGCACCCGCTCGCCGCCGACGTCGTGGCTGCCGCGCATCTCGACGCCGACCTGGGTGCCTTTGACGCCGACGATGAGCGACCCGCCGACGAGGCCCCCAAGGCGCTACCGGCCGAAGCCTCCAAGCCGCTGCGCTCCGTCTTTAGGTCCAACTTGACGGCTTCCCTACGCGCGCTGCGCTCTGCCGCCCGCTCCTTTTCCAGCAGCACCCAGCAGCCGGACCCGGCGGGCGACCTGCTGACCCGTTCCGTCCTCGCCATCGACCCCAAGGTGCCCTACGCCGACGAGCGCCGACCGCCCGTGACCGAGGAGATGCCCTCGGCCGAGCTGCGTCGCTACCTGAACCCGACGACGGGCAGCCTCATCGACGGGCAGCCCCAGTCTTCGCGCGCCTACTCGGCCTCGATCCAGATGCAGACTTACAAGGTCCAGCGCTCTCGATGCCCGCACCCGTCGTCTCGGTCCGCGGCGGCCCCGGCCACGGGCACTGGCCCGCACCAATCGGGGCGCGCGGGCTGCCCGGCGCTGGTGCCCGGCATGCGCCAGCGCGAGATGCGGGAGAACTCGGACTTTATCCGCATCGCCGTCATGGAAATGGCCATGCGCAGGCGCGGCAAGCTCGACGGCAACAAGCCCGGGCGGGCGCGCTGGGCACTGCCGCCCCGGCGCCCGCCGACGAAGCCCTACGAGATTGGGCCCAACGGCGTCCCCGCTCGCTGGGCGCCCATGGCGTGCTAACGTGGCCCGGACGCACGGCTCTCTCTCGATTGGCCCACGTGCGCGCCTCCTGGGACGACCAAAGTCATGTCTCGCCCAGGCGGCACGAGGGAGGCCAAGGGGGAAAAAAAGAAAGCTGGCCTGTGCCGGGCCCCTGCAGGCAGACCAGTCTGGACTCGAAGAGGGCGTCCTTTTTTTCTCCACGCCGCCGCCGCCACTGGGATTTCGCCACTGGGATTTTGCCACGAGCCTTTGCGCAGACGGGACAATGGAGGACGGGCGACTCGGGGGGTACAAGCACGACGCAAGCACCTGTGCGGCGCGGCGGTTGGACGGCCGTCTGCACGCGAGTGCGGTACAAGGGAGACAGCCCCGTGGACCTGGCCCTGCGCCGGCCCGTCGGATGCCTCTGGACGCCTAGCCGAAGAATTCCATCACGTCGCCCCGATTCCCGAGCCTCGATGCTCCCCGCGACAGGGCCGGATCTGCCCGAAACATGGGCCCTCAGCTGTGTCTCTGAATATGGCGGCATGGGACCCTGATTGTCCAGTCTGCGGAGCTGGGACGGGTGGCTTGTGGGCGTCAACGCTTGTGCCCAGCTGGGGCCACATGTCTCTCCCCGGGGGGGGGAGGGGGTCCAAGGGACGAAAGAAGAAACGACAAGAAGGCGCTGTTTAGGCACCAGACGCAAGCTCACCCTTGCGAGCGAGTGAGACAGTGCTCGTCGGAAAGAGGTGGCGGGCCCAACATGCCGTCCCGAGGCCCCTCATTCTACGGCCCTTGGGCGGGCCGGAGCCATGCCCCGTCGTTGACGACACGGCAACAACCCAGCCTCTGCAGCCGTTGGAAGCTCTTCTGCCGCAACATGGACCTTTGTGTCGTGGCGCAAATGCCGGCCGTGGCCGAGTATCGCGAGTGGCGATGGCGCTCTCCTCTCTTTCCCCCCCCTTTGTCCTTCCTCTGTTTTGCCCGCTGGTTTTGATCACTTTTGCGATGCATTGCGACGCGACGGACAAGAAACGGCATTTTGTATCATGACTATCATCTAGCGGCGTGGAATTTCCGAGATACCTTTGTTGTTGCCCTTCCCCCCCCCCCCCGTCCATGGTCTCGGCCCGCGCCTTGATTGGGTCCGAAGTCTCCCTTGGCCGCTCTCCCTTGATTTGCTTTTCTTTGTCTCCTCATGGGTTGGCACAGGCCTCTCCCGTGACACTGCCCCCAAGGGTGAAAACGGTGTCGTTGGAAGCGGACGGGAGGTGTGGTCTCTCGGGACACACGGATGCAGACGTGGCCAACTCTCGTGGCTCTCTCTCTCCAAGGCCGAAAGACTGGGGTCTCTACAGGCACGATGTGGAATTGGGACCAAGTGGGGGGAAAACGAGGTGGGATAGGTGTGGCCGCGAGGCAAACGAGAAGAGACGAGTATGTTTTGTACTCGGACGGATTGGAAATCAGTTGTTTGGCAGCGGCTTGTTGGTTTGGTGCATGTGTGGTCGTGTCGGAGTTGATTCTGTGCCTGTGCCTGTGCCTGTGCCTGTGCCTGTGCCTGTGCCTGTGCCTGTGCCTGTGCCTGTGCCTGTGCCTGTGGTGCCTGTGGCTCGTTGCCGTAGCCTCAAAAGACACGACTGTGCCGGCGACACGAGGGCGAAACCGTCAGGCCTTGACTCGTTGGCAGGGAACGGGTTCCTCTCCGGGACCAGCTGCTTGCTCTCATCGAGAGAGGCCGGTGACGCCAGAACTCGACACGACTAGAGTGCTTTTTTCTGACTCGCAACCGGGCGTTTATGACTGTATCGACAGACGGTGGCGCCAACAAGATGCAACGCAGACTGTCCACATGTACATCTGAGTAATGAATCTTAGTGTCGAAGCCGTGTATCCGTCGGGCCAAGATGGCGGCGGCTGCGGCTTACCGTCCCTCAATCAACATCAACATCAAGTCAGCTCACTCTGGTCCCGGCCATAAAGCCCCCGGCAAGGAACCCCCAACAAGAGAGGGTGCCTGCCATGTTGTTGCCGAGTGCTCGACTGTGAGATGAGACCGGCCTCGAGCCTCGTGGCCGCATGGCTCGGCGTCGCCAGCCATGTGCTGTACTTCAACAAGGGCGAGCACCACCTGGGCGCGCTCGTCTACCCCCGGCTCCTCGTCGTCGGCTCGTGCGCGCTCGGGGCCGCCTATGGCCTGATGGGCGCGGGCGCCAACGAGGTCTGTGTCGGCCTCCTGTCGCTCGCGCCCTGCTTCCTCGCCGGGCTCTACTCGAGCCTCCTGGCGTACCGGCTCCTGCTCCATCCCCTCCGGGCCTTCCCCGGCCCCTGGGCGTCGCGCGTGTCCAGCCTGTGGTACTCGTGCCTGGTTCGCGGCGGAGGCGCTCACACCAAGGCGCTCGAGCTGCACCGCAGGTACGGCGACTTTGTCCGCGTCGGCTCCTCGGAGCTGATGGCGGTCCATGGCGAGGCCGTCACGGCAATCTACGGCTCCGGCTCCAAGTGCATCAAGGGCACGTGGTACGAGATGCGCCATCCCTTCACCTCGTTGCTCTCTGTCCGCGCCAAAGGGCCGCATAACCGGCAGCGTCGCGTCTGGAGCAGGGCCTTTGGCGACAGGCAGCTCCGGGCCTTTGAGGGGCGCATGAGCCTCTTCCGCCGCCAGCTCATGAGCCGGCTCTCGGCAGCGGCGGCCGAGGCCAGCCCGCTGGATGTCAGCAAGTGGTTCCTCCTCTACAACTTGGACGTCATGAGCGACGTCGCCTTTGGCACTTCGCTGCAGCTGATGAAGAGGTCGGACCGGCAGTGGATTGTCTCGGCACTGGAGGGAGGCCTTTCGGCTCTGCGGCTGCATCTGCCCACCTGGGCCTTTCGCCTTCTCTGGAGCATGCCGGTGCTGGCGCACGAACTTCAGGCCTTTATGGGCACGTGCGATGGCATGCTCGATGAGCGTATCGCGGTTAGCATGTAACCCTAAACCCGCCCCGGGCCAAGTGCTGACACTGACGAGGCTTCCCCGGCACAGGCAAGATGCAAGACCGAGCAGGAGTCGGACATCATGGCCACCTTCCTGGAACCTTGGCAAGGCAAGGCCATTCCCCACAGCGAGAAGCTGCACCTCTACGCCAACGCGCGCCTCGTCATCTTGGCCGGGACGTGAGTTTGTGCCGGGCCAATACAATGTGCTGGCCTACATGACGGGACCTACATGACGGGCTAACCCTCGTGCAGCGATACGACGGCCGCCACCCTGACCTGCGTGCTGTACGCGCTCGTCAGAAACCCGGGCCAGGCCGAGAAGCTGCGGCTCGAGCTGGCACCCTACTTTGCCGGCCGAGTCGTCGACCAGGCCGCCATCCAGTCCCTCGGCCACCTCAACGGTGTCATCAACGAGGCCCTGAGGCTGTGGCCGGCAGTCCCCACGGCATTGCGCAGGCTGACTCCGCCCGAGGGCATCGACATTGGCGGGAGGCATATACCGGGAGGCATGGACGTGTGGTGCCCGCAATACGTCATGGGCAGATGTGAGTCCGACGCCGCTTGCTTTGCTTGCAAGCACTGACTGACGACGTCGAAGCCGAGCGCTTCTATCCTCAAGCCGACCAATTCATGCCCGAGAGGTGGTACTCTAGGCCAGACATGGTCCTGGACAAGGCCGTCTTTGCCCCCTTTTCCACCGGTAACTATTACTCTCCAACCAAAGACAGCCACGGCAGCAAGGCTGACGACACGGCAGGCACCTATTCCTGCGTTGGAAGGTCCCTGGCGTTGCAGAACCTGCGCAACACAATAGCCGAGATTGTGCTCAGGTTTGACTTTGGCCCCGGTCCCAACCAGGACCTGCAAGGCTTCGAGGGCGGAATCAAGGACCACTACACCATGGGGGTGCCCCCGTTGAGAGACTGTCGTTTTCGGAGCGAGCCATGGACGGGTACGACGTCGATGAGAGAGAGTCGGGCGACTTGGGTTGACCCCATGGCAGACAGTCTAGTTGGACGCAGACTACGGCACGGGAGGGGGCAAGACGGATAGTAAAAATATTGACGAGGTATTATATTCGGAAACCGTCCTTGCTTTTATCGCACTCATCATGATGATGCGCTGCCCCGGGCCGGTGCCGTATCCAACCTGCCACCGGCCCTCGTACATGAGCTTCATTGCGTGTCCCGTGCCGCCAAGGAAAGCAAGAGCCCGGACCTGTCAGCCCTGATGAATCCGAGCATGGCTGCATTCGTCCTCGTGCTGCCAGCCAGCCCCCATCGGTCAGCACGGGGACGGGGGGCCGGCAAAAGGGCAAGACGGGACTTGCCTCGAGACGGCCTGCAGGCGCCCGAAACCCCGTCCTCAGTAGAGCTCCGAGTGGTGTTGGGAGCGCGGGCTCAGGGATCCGCCGCGGCGGGAGACCGAGGCCATGTCAGGGGCCGTCGACGGGCTGGATCGTGCGTCCAGGTCCGCGCCGGCGTCTCGCTTGGATATCCTCGGCCGGGCTGACGCTCCTCGCCGTTAGCTCGCGCCCCGTGTGCTCCCGGGAAGAGGGGCTCGACGCGTACCGTGGGGGACTTGCGAGGTTGTCATGGACAGGATGCCGGGGACGCAGAGCGCGGCGCAGTAGAAGAGGGATGCCTGTTGGGGCCGAGGGTGAGCAGACTTGCTGCGCGTGGTTGTTGGGAGGCTCGCTCACCTTCATGTTGACGGAGTGGTTTGATCTTGACTACGGATGGCAACTTGAAGATGGGCCGGAAGGGGAAGCCTTATAACCAGGGGGGGGCCAGGCTTTATATATGTGCCTAGGGAGTGGCGTCTCATATCAAATGTCTCACGGGCAAGGGGCGTGAGACAAGGACCGGCCAGGCACTGATGACGTCTGGAGCTTCGCCCAAGGCCAAGTCCCCGCCGGCCGAGGCCACGGAACAGGATAGGGCTCGGTCCGAGGGGCGAGGAATGTTGGCCCGGTCGACGACGAGGCACGAGCGGGATTGGAGATGGGGTATGTGGCCGGCGGCGGGCTGGAATGAAAGCATGAGACATGGCATCTCTGCCCGCCGTTTGTGTCTCTCGCCGCCGGACGCGTTGCTCGGGCACTGGCTGTAGACGCTCCTCCTCGCAGCCAGACAGGGGGGGGGCGCCGCCATCCATTGTACAGCATATATTCATCTCAGCTTTTCACTGGCGCCTGGCTTTTGGCTTTCGAGACTGACCTTTTTTTAGACGCCTTTTCTTTTTCTTTTTTTTTTTACTTTTTGTCCCATCCCAGTCCGAACGGGAGGTCCGGCCCACCACCACCAACAAGTTGCCATCAGTCGGTCCATTTACATGCAGCTTATCGACATGGACGACGGGGAGAGCTTCGGGCTGGCAAGAGTCAAGGACGGAATTCCAGCAGCCTGCCCGGCTTTGGTTTTTCCCCATCATGTCTTTGACCGGCGTCGACGCTAAAGGCGAGAGAGAGAGAGAGGGCAGGGAGAGAAAAGGAGATGACAAGGGAGAGCGAGGGACAGGCGGGCGCCTCAAAGCCGGGGAGCCTCCTTGGATGACCGGCCTTTCTTTTTCTCCTCATTTCGGCTTCCGCCTCGATATGCGCAGGCCGGCTATATCGGCCCCCTTGGCACCAGACTGTATGACTGTCTCGGAACCATCGACTTGCCGCCTACACGGTTGCAAACGGACGAGGCAGTTTTGACGCCGCAACCATGACGCCTCGCGAGGGAGACAAACGCCGCCAAAGGCTCGAAGCAGCGGAGAGGGTAGACTTTGGGTTCGCCGGTTGGCCCGCGGGGTTTTTTTTGCCGCCACTTACTCGGGGCCGTACCACGGCGTCGACGGGTCGCGAAGGGCGTTGGTCGAGCAGTGGACGTCTCCAGATGTCTTGGCGAGGAAAGAAAGTCGTTGACAAAGTCGACGACGGCCTCCTCCATGACATGGGTGCCGTTGTCGACGAGCGGCCCCCCCACTGCTTGGCTGCCACGTAGACGGAGCCGCTCAGGACGAGGCCGTTGATGGCGCTGGGGAAGACGGCCTCGATGCGGAACCTGCCGAAGCCGTGACCCGCCGGGCTTGCGCTCGGGCCCCGCCCGGCCGTGCCGTTGGCCCCGCCCTCGCCGTGCGGCTTATACTTCCAGCCCGGCAGCTGCCACGGCCTCGGGATCTTGGTGCGGTACACACCACCGGCACGCCAAACACCTCGTCGTCGCCCAGCCCCGTCTCGGCCCTGGAGGACGGCGATGCTCTTCCGGACCTGCGGCGCGCTCTCGGCGTTGGCCTCGAGGTGCGGCTGCGAGTTGAGAAAGTCGTCGACGGTCAGGAGCGGGTGCGCATCGTCGTCTCGCTTCCGGCGACGCTCGAAACCTCGCGCCCCCGAAGCCCCCTTGCCTGAGCCTCCCTCAGCACCTGGACGCCGGCCATGGGGGGTCGCTGTACATCAGGCACCAGCCCCGGGGCGTCTTGGCCGGCAGGAACTGGAGGTATTCGTCAATGTGCTGCGCGTCGAGCCAGGTCGAGTCCAGGAGTAGAGGGTCCTGGACTTGTTGGGCGCGGAAGTAAGCCCAGCATATACGGCGCAACCTCGTCGTTGTCGCCCATGACGATGCGCCCGGCCGGATACCGCTTGCCGCTGAACTCGTAGGGCGGTATCGTGTCCAGGTTGCCCCCGGCGTTGAGGTTATTTGCAGACGGGTGGGTGCCCGGGATACAGAACCGCCCCGACGCCGGCGTTGCGGAACTCGCCGAAGACGGTCCGGGGCGCGTCCTCGCTGCCCTGCACCGGCACCACGATGCGCAGGCCGACGCTGCCGCCGGGGCCCGGGCATGCTTGCGTATCCGGCCTCGAACACGTCCTGGCTCCACACGTCGCCCCTGGGCCGGAAGATGCGGACAAGTCTTCTCGCCTGCCCATTCGACACGGATACGGTCCCGACTGCGCCCTGGGAACCGTCCGGATGGGGGCCATGAGCTGAGGAGCCCGCTGGACATGGTCCGAGCCATCGTTGCAGCCCGCCACGGCCTCGTCCAGCACGTCCGGGGGCCTTGGAGTTCTGCCTTTTGCAAGCAGCGCCCGCCCGTGTCTCCAATGTTGGGGAGGAAGAGGGCGCCCTTGGCTTCGGACCAGCTGTCCTTGGCCGCCGTGTCCGTCGAGCCCTCGATATCAACCCTGCCGTCACGGTTGGCATCTGCTCCAATATCCGCCTTGAACGCCGTCAACAACGAGTGCTGGCCCACGGCCGATATACACTGCCGGACGCACATCGGTAATTGGCCGCATTCGAGGAGTTAACACGCAAGCGAATAACCGACGACGACAAATCCAGTGTGTCTTGGCCATGGAAACGGGTCGATTATCGAAAACGAGGGCATACAAAAGCCCGCCAAGCCCAAGCCTTGGGGCGAATCAGAAAGGAAATCGCCGACAGATGTAGAAGAGATTTCCCCCTGGCTCCCCTTGCATCTGGCTCCGCGTCATGGCAGGGGGGTCTCAGGGGTCAACTGTGCAGCATGCTCTCTGGGTCTGAACGACACAGGCCGGGCTCATAAAGATGAGGTCGAGCCGGGTCTACCGCCTTCTTCTCTTGCCGTGGACTATGTGAGCATCAGGATATCGTCGACATGGACAAGGGCAAGAAGTTTGTCATTGGTCAAGACGCAGGGTTCTTCGTCCGTACGGCTGATGCCCGCCTCCTTGAGCGCTTAGGAGACCTCATATTACCAGCGCAATGGAGAGTCTCCAAGACTATACAAGGCAAGTTTCGCCATCATGGTCGAGCCTTCTCCCAGACTCAAGAGCACGAGTTCTGCGTAGCCCTTTGGGAGCCTGTCATGTCAACTTGACACGCCAGTTGGGGAGTAGTCGTGGAACGGCTTGCAGCATTTGATCAATGTGACGCCAGCCTCGAGCCCCTTTTAGGTCTAGCACCTTGCGGGACAGGAGACGTTTTGTTACAACGTTCCTTGAGGCACAGCGTTCCTCGAGCTATAGGAATGCCCTTTCTGACAAGTGTTATGGAGAGGTATGCTGCAAGTGCGGGGGTTCAACCTATGTCTCGTCTTAGACTGGGCAACCAAGTAGGTCTGCCTCTAGCTGGTATGTTTGGACAGACTTACGGCCCTTTCACACGTAGCCTACAAGCCTAGGAGTAAGTCAGCCTGTTGGGGTCACCCATTCCCTATAGTATCAGTAAGGTGGCCAGAAGGGTCATGATCCCTGGGAGTCAACTTGCATTTAGTCTTCATGCTTGTATAAACCAAGGGTACTAACTGGCATGACAGTAGTAAGACGTCCCTAATCTTTCGGAATTTCCATAGCTTCGTACCATGTAAAAGCAAGTTACGCTAAACTAGCCTGTGCCTCTTTGCCATGGAAAGGCATTGACATGTAAAGAATATAGTATTCTCGTTTAACTTGGGCGGGATCCAATAAGTATAAAGACGCTATACTCTCTTGCTTCTCTTCCGTTATTCCCTACCTGTTAGCACCGCCTTGCTTAGTCTCATTCTCTAAAGAGCAACTTCACTCCATCGGCAAAATGAAGTTCGAGGCTTTGGCGGTAGCCATCGCCTTTTTGGCTGGCACTATTGCCTCGCCCGACGCCAACGACATGGCCGGGATGCAGTCCGTCACCGCCGAACAGCTTGGTGCCATGTCGGAACAAGAGGCCCAGGCCACTTGCAGCCTGCTTTGCCCCTGCTCCAGCGTCAAGCGCGACATCCAGGAAGTCGAGGGCGCCAAGGAAGTCGAGGGGGCCGAGGGCAACCAGGACAAATCGACCATCTGCGCCATCTGCAAAATCAAGGGCCGTTGCCCACCCCCTCGTCCTCGCCCCTGCCGCCGCGGCGACTCTCGGCCCCGTTGCAAGTGCCGTCGGGGGGACACCCGGCCCCACTGCCCCCGGCCTCCTCGCCCTTGCGCCCCCGGCGACACACGGCCCCAATGCATTTGCCATCCGGGGGACACCCGGCCTCACTGCCCCCGACCTCCTCGCCCTTGTTTCCCCGGCGACCCGCGGCCCAAATGCCAGTGCCATCCGGGGGACAGACGGCCCCACTGTCCCCGACCTCGCCCTTGCGTCCCCGGTGACCCACGGCCCCAATGCAAGTGCCATCCGGGAGACACACGGCCCCACTGCCCCCGACCTCATCGCCCCTGCGTCCCTGGCGACCCGCGGCCCCAATGTAAATGTCGTCCTGGTGACACCCGGCGTCATTGCCCCAGCACTTACCAGGACTAAGAGGAGGTGGCTCATACACTGGTGGAGGAAATCCACAAGGGAGGGCACATGTAGGAGACTTCTAATCAAATTCACAATGCCGTATATCGTGTCTTCTGCACTGCCTCTTGAACCAATCAAAGATGAACTGTCCCCAGTGAGACGCACGCGCTGGACCTCAGTCCCTACGACAAGCCCTCTCCAGAGCGGCAGCTAGTTGCCTTCACCCATCACTTCCGTAGCGAGAGGCTGAGGTGCTGAAGGATTCGTCTTCCGCCTCGGCCGTGTGTTGAGGTCAGCCTGTTGCAGTCGTGGACTCTGAATGGGCCTCTCGCTTGACATCAATGCATACACCGTCCGAGTTCCAGAAACTTGGCCTGCGCTCGCCGACTGGGGGGCCCAGGGCCACGGATGGGTCGGTCATTATGGTTATGTACGGCTAGTAAATACAATCAATAGAGAAAGGCATTGCCCCATCTTGACTGCCGCACCCACGCGGGCCGGATGTCGATGCTCCATTGCCAGATGTGGCAATCTCAACACATCCCTGGGACTGCTTTACATATTGCCATGTCAAATGGCTCCGTCCGGCGACCAGTGACGTGCTCGTACTAGATATCTGAGTTTGCCACTTTGTTGTCAATCATCTCTTGGATGGCTGTTGCGGCCGATAGGACAGCGCTTTGACAGATCTTGTCCATCAGACCGCAACCGTCGAAATTAATGTCTCAAAATCATTCCTCGTGGACCCACCGCGTTGACGTTCGAGAGTGCGCGAAACGCTCCAAGAAAGATCAGTCCCAACAGGATATGACGACATTCGGCCTGCTTCTTTTTGTCCAATCCAGCCCATTGTTCGACATGTCCTGCTTTGTATACGGCGGGATGAAAGCCTCTGAACACCGATACCTGAACGTCTGTTCGATCGAAAGGAGGGAACGTGGAGCACATCTGCCTGACGAATGAATTTCTAGCATCGGATGTACCGTATTAACAGGCAATTATAACTCTCGGGCACAGCTCGTGTACCGTCTGTTGAAACACTGTCAACGAACGCTCGTCTTTGGCTGTCAACTCGCGTGTTGCTGTCGTTGATCGCATACGCGCGCTTGAGGAAACCCCAACGTCGAGAACAACTGTGTTGGAAATATTACGCTTCAGATTGAGTACTGCTATTCGCATAACCTTTCCCCTTGGCGCCGGTCTAACGCCTATGGTAAAGGTCTCCCGCCGTATGTATATCCCTAGATACTAGAAGGACCTCCCGAAGTCACTGCAGCGTACATATCGCGTACATATAGTATTATGATAATAGTGCTCTAATTTTTATAAAAACACATCTTCACTACTATAGCGGGTGTAAGGGTCTTGGCCCGATCGACTGGGCTAAAGCAGTGGTCGCGCTACTAGACCATGATGTGGGCAAAGGAGTCAGGCACCTTGTCAATTGACCACCTATATCAAGCTTCCGCCAGGCGCGTCTTCTACTCCATGACAGCGGGGAATTTGCAACGACCGACTTTACTTAACCCTCGTCCTATCCTCCCCAGCCTTTGCTGCTGCTGATGCATGTGGCTCCTCGCGATCGTTCCGTCCCCATGAGAATGCCAAGCGGCGTCGAGCACCTCAAGTCCAGATAGAGGAGTGACGGGTTACGGGCCGAGAATTGACGGGCCATGTCAGGGGCCCAGCTCCCATCCCCGTTTCCCTCCCGAGCCGACATGTCCCCTTTTTAAGAGGCAGACTTGGACGGGCCCGGCTTACCCTGCGGGTTTGCAAGCTGGTCCGCAATCTTGTTCTGTTCCTGCTTGGTCCACGTCTTGGGATCGAGCCCAGGAGGTCGGCTTGGGGCTGTTTCCTTGCCTCCCCCAAACACCTTCTTCTTTATGGCATCCATGCGGCGTCCGGGGAGAGCGGCACCCGTGCTGGGCCACAGGGCTAGGCAGATTGCCATGGACAGAAAGAGGATGACGGAGAGGCTGCGCATATTGGTGGTCTGTCTCGTGGAGATGGTAGTCGGCTTGGTGCAAGAGACTGCGGCTGGGGAGCTGTGGTGATTGCAAAAAGGAGAGAACCTGTTCTCTTGGATCGGTCAGGAGTCTGGCACGGCAAGGCTGGCCGTATTTATATGTGTCGACAGCGCGCGTATCTGGAGGCTGGAGGCTGGAGGATCGGCTCCCCAGAAATGTCACGCGCATGACATTGCAAGGCATCGTCACAGACGACTCCTCGACAGTCGCAAACCTTGAACACGGTTAGCCTCTCGGCTCCTAAACAGCCTCACAAACCTCCATCTGCTGACGCGGACAAGGGAGGACTCATGTTATGAGTCAGGCCCACTTCCGCACAGCCCGCTGCGAAGGCTCGTTCTTGGCCCCGGCCGTCGTGCGAAGATGGCGCGGTTGCCGTTGGCGATCCGGGCTATGGGCCAGGATGCGCGTGGGCATTGCACTTGCCGACCGAGCCCGTCCGGGTAATAATAATGATGCAATACTTGCAAGGGGCGGCGAGACATTTGTTGTCGGCCTCCCGGGCCCCAGAAGTCGCACGACAGAGTTTCCGGGTTCGGTTCGGACGGCAAGCTCATGCGCATCCACCACTCCGCACATTGAGGGGAGAGTTCCGTCCACTGGACATTTGTGGCATGACCGCGTGCTCCTTCTCTTCACTTCGAGCCCCGCCCCGAGTCGCGAGCCGGCTCTCCGTAGTTGGGTGGCCGAGTGCAGTCAATTTGCCCTCCCGTCCAAGACCGGGACCACAGTATATGCATGCATGTAAACATGGAGACGGGAAAAGACCAGTGAGGTTCTGCGACTCGGAACAATGACAGGTCAACTCGTTCATGCGTGGTTTGCAGACATGTGTCCGTCTGAGAAGAGACTTTGTCCGGCGTCGGGACGACCCGATAGCTCTCGCGTGTCCAGGTAGCAGTACTCGGCAAGGGCATACGTATGCATGCATGTATATGCCTCAACGACTATGCAGTCGTACATGGGAACGCGTTCCACTCTCACCAAACCATTCATTGATGCCATCATGTGTGTATGTAAGTATGTACACACATGTAACGGCTTTGCCAACAAGCAAAGAAGTCACTCGAGCTTTCAGATATCGAGTAAGCAAATGACGTGACATTACATGACTCTTTCCACCAGGTATAACAGCCATAGGATGGGCATTGTCCTACGAGGGCAGTGCATCTCTTCCGGATGCAGTAGTATGTGGGCTGCCACATCTGGCAAGACAGCTCAATGCCAAGCTGGTTCGTAATGCAACGGCCGGCACTCGCAACATGTGCGACTCCTCGGAAGCCGAATCGTCCTAGGTGGAGTGCGGTGCTTCCTCTGCCCAATTCACTCACCAGACCGTGGCTGGACAGGCCCGGATGGCTTGCGCAACAGTTGCCGGACACCGGACTGCGACCGCTCGGCATGCGCCCACCACTGCCAAAAAAAGGCCGTGGCGAGCACGCACACGGTCAGTGGAATCGAAATCCACCACGTCAGCCAGAAGAGTGGCGAGACCATGATGCTCCACGACTTGGAATCGTCGTGCCAGCTCGATGTCAGCAGCTGCGATCCTGCCACGGCGGCCACCCCCGTCGTGGGGAGGAAGACCATGGTAATGGCGGCAATCATCTTCATGACGCTCGAGTCGCGCGTCACCACCATAGAGTCCTTTTGCGTCACCACGTTGAACGCCAGCGTGAGCACGTTGTCGATTCGCTTCTGCAGGCTCGACAGGCGGAGCTGCGTCGAGCGGAAGAGGGACCGCCGGTATCGCAAGCGGTCGCGCAGCTGTTGCTGTACGCGGAGGCGTGCGGCGGCCGGGCCTGAGTCGCATGGGTTTTGCGACGCATCCTCGCCGTTGATCGAGACAGCATCCACTGCCATGACGCACGCCTCGAGCCCCTCGGAGAGAAAGATGATGTGCTTTGCGCAGTTGTGCAGGGCAGCAAACGAGATTTTGGAGCCGAGGTTGGCATACTCCTTGGTGTGGGCTAGCTCAAGAATGGACTGCTCGAGTGTCAGGGGCACGGCCGACAAAAGACGCCTTTCTTGGATACGTACATGCTCCAGGGGCCCAAAGACGACGCTCATGTTCCACACCGTCTCGTCCACTTCGACGTACAAGCCATCGAGCACGAGGTCGAAGAGAACGTAGGGGTTGATGTTGGCGTCGGCCCACCTGCCGCCGTCGACAAAGTGCTCGATCGTCTGCCGCACTCTCGGCTGCGCACCAAAGCAGACAAGCACCGTGCTCCCGTCTTCATGCTGGCGGAGGAAGAAGCTAGACTTGAGCCAGCTGTAGTCGGCTTGGGGAAGCGTCGACGAGGCATGTCCGGCGCTGGCAACGCGATTGTCCACCTCGGGCAGCTTGCCGCGTTGGTGCTTGAGGCTGATGTTTTTGAAGAGGAAGTGGAACCACGAGCAACAGCCGTAGTCGTCGGTCCTGCGGCCAAAGCTGTGACAGGCCGACTGCAGGACGCTTGTCGTAAAGTCACTGGGGACGCGGAGGAGACGAAAGAGTTCCACGACGCTGGGTAGGGAGTGCGGTTCAGGATCATGGAAGGGTGCAAAGCTGCCAGTGCGACGCCGTCAGACAATGTGCCTGCACCTGAGACCTCTTCACAGGCAAGGACGGTCGGTCGAGCTCACACTATACGCAATCGTGCCCTGCTCCGAAGACTTTGGGGGCTCGACTCGACGTGCCAGAAGCCCTCGGAGTTTTCTTCAGTAACAGTCAGTGAAGCGGGCGGGTGTTGGCTGCCAAGGGTTCAACGTGCCGTCTATGACATCCCACACGTGCAGAAGCCACGTTGGAGCTGGAAACGAAGCATGAACGTGGTGCGCTGCTCTCTTGAACCCGTCATAGTCGTCGTCTACGACCCACGACATGTTGGGGAAGCGGGTGATGCAGGGCAGGTCAAACCGATCGCCGCGCCGGGTAGGTCGTCGGGTGAAAGATGGCCACGACAGAGGCCATCGGCGACAAGCTGCCAGTCGCTGGCAGACTGCTGACAGCGGCCAGGGTCTTGTTTCGCAACATGCCGCGCCAAGGTGGTCAGCAATTAGCCCTTGGTTCTTCACATCATAGACGGGGCCTGTCAGCTGAGAGGAAGCCTGTCTGTTTTACGGCGGTGGCTGTGATACTAGGTGCGGGCGGGGTCGATGCCGGCACGCAGCTGCATGCCGAGGCTTGCGCGTTGAGCCTTCGGTTCGCCATCTTGTCCTCGCGGCCATTGCGGAACGCGTGTGGGAAGAAGATTGAAGTTGCGAGGGTCGGAGGTCCCCCAGGTTGGCACCTATCGATAAGATCCGGCCCGCACTCTTCGCCTGCATTCGAGCGGGGCTCCCCAAGCTCCTCCGCCCCAGCTCCAGCATCTCGCCCACGAAGCATCTCGCAGCAGCTGCCCCTTTGCCGCGGCCCGCAGCAGCATCATGGAGACGGCCATGAAGTCGTGGGGTGAGTTCCTCCTCATGCTTCACACGCTTGACCCTGCCGAGGCGGGGCTAATGCCGCGTGCGTCGCCCCAGAGCTCGACAACAACGTCCGCCTAATCGACCCAAAACGCGATGCCCTCTACAACTACGACCCGGCCGCTCAAAAGGCCGCCGCCGCCGCCCGCCCGTGGGCCAAGGACCCGAATCATTTCAAGAGCGTCCGCATCAGCGCCGTCGCCCTCATCAAGATGACCATGCACGCCCGCTCCGGCGGCGACCTCGAGGTCATGGGCCTGATGCAGGGCTACACCGACGAAGACACCTTTATCGTCACAGATGCTTTCCGCCTACCCGTCGAGGGCACCGAAACTCGTGTCAACGCGCAGGACGACGCCAACGAATACCTTGTCGAGTACCTGGACCTGTGCCGGGCGCAGGGCAGGCAGGAAAACGTCGTCGGGTGGTACCACAGCCACCCGGGCTACGGCTGCTGGCTTAGCGGCATCGATGTCGACACCCAGGCCGTCCAGCAGCAGTTCCAGGACCCCTTTCTAGCCGTCGTCATCGATCCGGACCGCAC
The DNA here is from genome assembly GCA_027405785.1 of Ophiocordyceps robertsii. NCBI lineage: Eukaryota > Fungi > Ascomycota > Sordariomycetes > Hypocreales > Ophiocordycipitaceae > Ophiocordyceps > Ophiocordyceps robertsii. Next base: position 14,474 of record JAPEBW010000447.1, on the reverse strand, counting down.
AATCAGCGCTGGAAAGGTCGAAATCGGCGCCTTTCGTACCTACCCGAGCACCTACGAGCCCGACACGTCAAAGGCGACGGCCGCGTCGTCGGACGGCGGGCAGGCCGTGCCGCTGGCCAAGGCGGCCGAGTTTGGCGCACACGCGAGCCGATACTACAGCCTCGAGGTGTCGCACTTTAAGAGCACCCTCGACTCGCACCTCCTCGAGCTGCTTTGGCACAAGTACTGGGTACAGACTCTGAGCCAGAGCCCGCTCCTGACGAACCGCGACTTTGGCAGCAAGCAGATGCTGGACCTGAGCTCCAAGATCAAGGAGGCGACGACGGCCCTCGCCCGCAACCGTGCGCCGCAGAACTCGCTCCTCAACGCTCTCGGCAGCGGTGGCGGGGGAAAGGGGACCGAAAGGGCCGTCGAAAAGCTGGCGGGGGACAGCAGTCTTATTGCCGCCAAGGAGCGGTCGGGGCTCATGGCCAGCGAGATCAAGGCCAAGTTGTTCAACGGCCTGGGCAAGCCGAATGGCCGAGCGACGCGCTGACAGCAGTCCGATGCCTGAGACCGTTTTTGTTCCCGTACTGATGGCGTCGGCTGCCTAGTTTTATGGCATGGACTGGGCGTTGAGAGGGTGGGCCTATACACTATGGTGGTTTGAGCTGGGAAGGCTACTTGAGTTGTTGCTCGCCCTCGTTGCCTCTTCTATGCGAGTATCCGATGAGGTTAATAAGGCCCTGATCCACAACGTCTCAAAGAAAATAAGGCAGACATGACAAGAGACATGCTCCACCGAAATTTAGTGCGGGGCTACTCTTATACTGTCTTATATCCTTATCGGCTGCATATCGGCGATAGCCTCATTTTCACCCCCAATATCTTCAATAAGGCCACCAGCTACAAAGGCGTATACTAAAGTCAGCTTGCCTTAGGTCGTCGTTAGCGTTATCCTCTATAAGGCTCTACGAGGAGCGAAGAAGCTATCGTGATACCACTCTCAGGCTCAAAAAAAGGCTCCTTACGAGCGCCTTAAGAACAACGACATGGGCTGCCTTAAATAATTCCAGGCGGCGCGGCAGAATTCGACCTTTTCTTGAGCATCTTTGCCTATTGTAGGCATATAAGCGGCCCCTACTAGCTCGGTACATCGTGAACAGGGGGGGACATGCAGCTATGGAAGGAGGAGCTCGGATTCTTTAATTTATACCGAAAAACGCTACTAATCGGGGTGCAGTTACTCTTTTATCCGAGGGGCATATCTGCATTGATTTTTTTAAGACGTTGTGGATCAGGGCCTAAGATTGCGTGTTCTAGGGTGGATTGCTGTTCAAGTCCCAATATTGCGCCTACCCTATACGCCCCGGCGAGGTCTGGATCGACATGTTATTAGGGTCTGCTCAGCTACTTTCACTCCCCGGATGCCACGCGAGAATGTCGTCATCGTGCACATGCACCAGGGCCATAACGAGCGAGCCGGAGTGATGAGTGGAACACACACACGCCAGATTATTGATGTCGCCTTGCGGATGCTCCTGCTGCCAGGTCACGAGCAACAAGATTGGTCCGAGCACTTGGATGACGGCCCGGAGCAATTGGGCCGGGGCGACAGGACATCCTTGACTGACGTGCTCTGACGAGAAGGGATATTGGAGGCAAGGGAGACGACATGATGGACTGTCGGCACGTGGAGGAGGCGGCGAATTGAGACGAGTGATTCATATCTGATGGTAGGAGGTGACAGGGAGGGGCGGTATGACCCTGCCTCTGGTCTGGGCCTCGATGAATCACGTTGAGAACGTCCGGCCTCACTGCTCCGTTCGAACAGACACTGGCTGCCACCGCGTTGCCACCGCCCAGCGTAGCTCAACACAACGTTTTGGCCCGGCATTGGCGCAAAGTCAATGACGTCGGCGCTATCCGGCAGCTCCTTCGGAAGAAGATTGACTGCTCGGAACCGGGCGCCCCGGCCGTCTGCGTGTTGGCGGAGCGGGCTGGGCAAACAGCGGCGGGAGTCCCGAGTCCAAGGGCGCGGGCGGAGAGAGGGACTTGGGAGGGTTCAGCCGAGAGGCCGTGCGCCGGGTCATCTCCTCATTCAGAATGAGTGCGCATAGTATCCGTAATGACGACGTCGTCTGTGCCGAGGTGCCCATCTACAGCACCCTTTAGGCTGGCGTGGAAACCCCATGGAAGTCAGCGAGTCTGACGAGACACAGCAGACGAAACGAAGGGGACGAACAAATCCTTGCACGGTGATGATGCAAGGGAAAACGGGTGAAACGCGGCAGGGATGAAAAGGTTGACGGACCTGCACAGCCATAACTTTGGTATATTTAGGTACCCAGCCAGGAAGCATGGGTACCTCCCTACGTTCTCCGTGCTCTGTACATACGTACCGAGTGCTCTGTACATGCCTCTTCTGAGGCATCCCCAGAGTGTTGAGGCTGTTGTTGCTGCAACAGGAATTGGCAGGCCTTGAGTTGGATAACAATGGAATGAAAACAGGCGTGGCGTCCAAGCATGGCAAACACGTCATGGGCACGCTCTCGAGTACTCTGTACTGAAGCCAAAATGACGGATCCATCTATTCATGGTGGCCCCACCGACCCTCTGCCGGGGAGACGAACAGGACAGGGGGTCTTCGAGCTCCAGCCACACCATCCATTCATGACTTGGCGGACCCGCAAGGCCGCACGGAGCTCAGCCGGGGGGGCCTGGTGCTGTACTCTGTACTCTGCACGTCTCTTCAGTCGGTAAAAAGTACAGAGTACATACTGTACCTACGTACTGCACATGATGCTGTGCAAGGTTTGCAGTCGAGTCGAGAGAGAACAAGAAGACGAAGCCCTGTACGTCATGGACATGGCCGATGATGACAGAGGTGCAACGCGATCCCCATGCCTGGCGACCGATGCGCGACGGATTGCACAGCAACAGACGAGCTGCAGACGTACCCAAAGTGTAATGTCGGGCCTGATGCATGGAGACGCGGAGAGGCAGGCAAACAGCTTGAGCCGAGTCGAGCCATGCGAAGAAAAGGAGGCAGCCGAGTCTCCCAGCCCCCGATTCCTTTCTTTTCTCCTCCTTGCAGTCAATCACAAGTCCACGCGTCGAGACACGCCAAGTGCAGTGAGTGATGAGCTCAGTCTCTGCATGCGCCGACACCAGCCAGTTGCCTGCGCTGCTGAAAAAGAAAACAAGCCGAAACGCATCAATGCTGACGGGGGCAGCTGAAAGAAAAGAAAGGTCGAAACTGCTGAAACGCACATGTACCGACGGCCTTGCCGCTACCCGTCGGCCCCGCCTGGCGTCTGCGGGCTGGCAGGTGTCTGGGTCGAGCCGGCTACATGCACTTGTACAGCGACATGTGCTCATACGATGACGCGGGCCACAGCGGCCAAGGACCGGTTTGCTGCGCCGCCTCTGCCATGACCGACCCCGCCAGGTGCCGTCTACACCACTGCACTCTACGGGTGAAAAGCTAGGTACCTACTAGGTACAGTACCTACCTAGAACCACTGTTTGGGGTAGGGACTTGACCTAGGGCAGGCAGGTACAGTACAGACAGTGCTGAAATTTGCTCACTCAACAAGACTGGCCCTCCTTCAATGTCTGCCACTGTCCAAGAAGGGGATTGGCCATGAATCATGCCACGGCTTTCCTTGGGCCAATTGGCCGGCACACTGGACCGTGCCAGCTGTACTGTGCAATGCCATGATGGCATGATGCCGCGATATCTATGTACAGCACGGCAACGGCGGCCAATGGAACATGCATTGGAGACTGACGCACCCCGTACATGCATTTATGTACAGGCCATTGCCGTGCACTGTACGGATACAGAGTACCGGGTACAGAGCACAGAGAGCACAGAGTACCGAGTACGCGCCCGCGGCCGGGCCCAAGACATGTGCGGCTAGCGAGACAATGGGGCTCTCTATCCCGCCTCAGCTTTTCCCTCCTCGCTAGCGCCCGCAAACGGAAGGGCTCTTGCAAGTCGGGGAGGGATGGAGACAGGAGAGGCGAGTGATGGTGGTGCAGTGTCTACCTGCACGGCGTGTGCGTGCAGATGGACCGACGCCATTCGACGCGAGCTTCAGAGGCGAGCTCGTGCAGCACGAATGTGGTCGCCGTGGCAGCATCGCCGACCACTGGGCCTCGATTCCTCCCGACGCCGTCCGTCTCCCAAATCACCACTCTCTCGTCGACCGTGCAAACTTGTGTGCGCGCTTCGTATCCACAATGACAATCAGCCGTGCAAAGTACAGTACAGCACGGACTGCCGCCGTCGTCGGAGCAATCTCCACGTCGGCCTTGGATTTCTCATATCCTGCTCTCGCTGCAGACAACGTCGACCTTGTCCATAGCCGCCAAGCCGCTGCAGAGAATCGCGCAAGCTTCGATGCGGTTATGAATCAGGCCCCGGCATTTTTGTCTTGATGCGTCGTCGCCGCCGCGGCGACCAACACAGCTGGCCGTGTGTCTGACGATAAAACGTGTGCACCTGATGCGTACCCGGTACAAGCCCGCGCGCGCTGCACATGCAAAGTCCTGCAAGACGGACGTGCGCGGGAACGTACCGAGGGACGTACCGAGGGACGATGACGTACTTGCCGGCCCTACCCAACGTCACTACGCCAATCCCCCCCCCCCTTGTTCTGCGGAAATCAAGCTTCAGATGAGTCTCGGCCGCGCCTGCCTCTGCCTCCCCGCTTGCAGCTACCTAGGTAATTAGCGGCTAAGCCCACCCACGCACACCGTGCCGTACGCGGTACTCCACTCTCGACTCGTGCCTGCTCCTCACTGCGTTACGACACCGGAAGGTACTCCCTACCCCGTACCTGCCTTGCCAGCGCACATTGGCTATAAACCTCCTATCCCCTTCACCCGCGCCCGTCTCTCCTGCCCTCTTTTTTCTCTTTTCCCTACCATACCATCATTTCTGGCGCCTACACACGGAGCTCTCTGCCCCAAGATACCCCCGACGCGCCATTTGTAATCATCACCTCTGCAACTCCTGAGATACCCTAAGCTCAACTCCAGTGCTCTATTCCCTGCCATCGTCAGTCGGACGTGAATCCATTTGCGCTCTTCACGACGCTCGCCACCGACTCCGTTTCTCCGGCCACTGAGAGCCCAGTCGCAGAATCTTTTTGCTGCCACTATTTGAGTAACAAGCATTGACAATACAAAATAACCACCCACCATGGCTGCCAACGTCAACAAGCCCACCGACACCAAGCAGAAGGAGGCCGACATCAACAGGAAGCTCCAGATCTACGGCATCGTCAGCGCTTTCCAGCTGGGCAAGGTCCCCTCGGTACGTCCGGCGTCGATGTGTACTCGTCACTACCAGCTTTCTAACAGCTCGTTTAGAACGATCAAATCGATGTCGCCCTGAACAGCTTCCTTGCTTCCAAGGCCCTCAGCAGCCCTCATGAGGACCTTTCCGATGATGGCAAGAGGCTTGTTCAGGACGCGCGTGACGTGGTTCAGCAAGCGAAGAATCTCCTCTTGTGCAAGAATGACGGCAACCTGATCCAAGACTTTATCTGGCAGACGACACAGTACGACGCCAAGAGCATCCAGGGTCCCAACCGCCCCGTGTCCAAAGACACCGCCAAGCGTGATGGAGATGAGGCCCTGCAGGGACTGAGGACGCTCGGCACACTGCTCATTACCAATGGCCAGTTCCGCAAGCTTCGTACGTAACCTGCGCTGACGCTGTCTTGAGCACGTCTCGGTCCGTCTCACCTACTAACACGTCTGATAGTCAAGGACTCGACCACCCTGCTCCGTGACATGGCCGGCGATGCCGCCACAAGTGCTGCCTCGCGTGTTCGGCCATCGGAAGACGAACTCTCTCAAGTTGACCGACCAGCCGCGGACAACACTTGGCACGACGCCCCCGACCTGTCCAAAGAGACCCTGCGAAAGCAGGCTCAGAATATTTATGGGGGAAACGCCAAAAAAGATGCTCAGGACGTCGCCGCCTCTGGCCGGGACGCGGCTGCCCCTCCTACCAATGACCCCAAGGCGATTGATCGCAACGCCGGACAGAATGCCGCCCTGGGCGCTGCCAAGCAAAAGATTGACCAGAACCTGGACCCCGAGACCAAGGAGAAAATCAAGCAGCGCAATGAGGAATACAGGCGCAAGGCTCGCGAGTACTTCAACAGAAAGATGCCGCAGGATCGCAAGGACCAAATCATCTTCCGTCTCAAGAAGATGATTCTCGAGTGTCAGCAGCACCCCGACTACTCCGAAGCCATCCAGACTCTCCTTCGGCTTGCCGAGTCGTATGGTGGTCACGGTCGCGCGCTCGGCCAGGGATCGGCCGGCTCGGCCAAGCAAGCTCGAACGGGCTTTGCCGCTGCCGAGGACGATCTGCGCACACTTATCGAGCGATTCGCTAACGGCACCTCGACGTCGGAGCTCTGGGCCAACATCAACCAGATTTACAAGGACGCCGACAAGGATCAGGAACTCAAGGGCTGGTTCAAGAGTATGGACAACTACATTCGCCGTTGCTTGCTCGAGCAGGGCTACATCCTGGAAGATTCGTCGACCAAGGAGTGGGATCGTCTTTACGAACACGGCCGCTATCTTCTCCGCGACAAGTACCGCTCGCACACCGACCACGTCTTGGAGGAGCTCAAATTCATCGGCGACCAATTTGACCAGGATGCCCAAAACAAGCAGTTTGGGCAGTCGGTGCAGAGGCTGTTCAACCATTTGGGCACGGACGAAAGCGGCAAGTCCGTCTTCAAGCCTCACCTTCTCAAGGATCTTGGCGAGGTCATCATCCCAGGCATCCTGCAAAACATCAATTACATCCCCATCCCTCGCATTGAATACTCGGACGCTCAGTTTGACGCGATCATCGAGAACCTCGTTTTGGAGAGCGACAACTTTATGCCAAATGTGCTCGAAGTGTCGAGCGAGCACTACTTCCGCTGGGGCCGCAAAAAGATTGCCAACAAGAACCATAACATGATTGATGTCAAGGTGGCGGGCATCCAGATGGATCTTCGAGACGTTAGCTTTCACGTGAATCGAAAGTCTGGGTTCCCGTCGCTCTCGGACACGGGCGTCGCCGACATTGTGTTGCCTGGAAATGGCTTTTCCTTCCGCATGAAGGTGTCTACGGCGGAGAAGTCGGACCGCCAGAACTTCTTCAAGGTTGACAAGGTCGACGTTGACTTCCAGGGCCTCAACATCAAGCTAAAGAAGTCGAGCCATAAGCTCTTGTTCAGCATTGTCAAGCCGCTGATGCTCAAGATTCTTCGCCCGCCCATCCAGAAGGCGGTGGAGAAGGCCATCAAGGACCAGTGCAACCAGCTCGACACGCTCTTATACGAGATCAAGCAGGATGCCGACCGCGCCGCCAAGGAGGGCCAGACAGAGGCTGAGAAGAAGACCAACTTTTACCAGCGCTACTACCAGGCGGCTCAGAAGCGATTCTTGGACGGCAAGGAAAAGACCAAGGGCGCAACCGACGACAAGAAGGTCAATGTAGCGATGACGACGGAGGACAGCATCTTCCCCAACATCAAGCTACCAGGTGGCGTGAGCTCCAAGGCCAGCGAGTACAAGGAGCTGGCTCGCAAGGGCGAGAAGTGGGAGAGCCCCGTCTTCTCGATTGGCAGCGCCAAGAAGAGCACCGACGTGCCAGCGCCGCCGCGCATCGAGAAGAAGACGCGGCCTGTGGCGGGAGCGACCAACGGCAACTCGGTGCCCTTGAATGGCAAGGCGCCAGTGACGGCCAATGCGATGCACGGTCAGACGATTCTCGGCGCTCGCTAGGGGCCCGCCGGCGACTCGACGCTGTTTGTGAGGGGCCACGCGAGATAAGGTAGTGGCATTGGGCGGACGCTATACCCCGGGAATTGACGTGAGATGGGCTTGCCACGCGTCGTTTCGTTGGCCGTGAGTTCGATTTCCTATGTAGTATTTTCCTTTGTCGCCGACTGTTTCTGGTTGTGATACCATGGGAGAAGACAAGTTTGGAGAGGCCGCGCGTTGTGGCAGGTAATGATGGGACATGCGGGGAAAGGGGGGAATAACAGTCTCCAGTAACATAAAACAAGGTTGTCTCTTTTGCAGTCAAAATTAAGGGTGAGAGACGAATGTTTGCTTGACTCGACAGACGGACGCTTTCGGGGTAGATGCGACGCCGTCTCGTGGTGACTGTCTGTGCGCAACATGTGTGCGAATGTAGAGCAGGCACTTTGCAGGGCAAAGGTTGATGAGACGGGGCCCAAGAGAGAGGTGAGGAATTTACTCTGAGACTTTAAGGGCGCAACAAGGGCCGTGGCAGACTGACGTCGTGTGTGCGATCTGCGATGGATATAACGACAGGCTCTGTCCCTTTCTTTCCTCGACCAACCCGTTTGCGTTGAGCATTGGACAAGCGTTGAAGATTGACTTTGGCTGGCTGATTTGATCGATCGACCGTCTGCTGCTGCCCCCCCTCCCTCGTCGTCTACATTTCCCTCGGAAACCGAGACGGCTCGCGCGGCCAAAGAGAACAGCAGCCGAGCATGATCATGGCGTGCGTGCAAGAGGCGGCGCTGACGCCGGAGCAGCGCAGGGCCCTGTTTGACATTCTGACGCACCACCAGACGTATGCCGACATTGTAGCGTGCAAGGAGCCCGAGGTGGTGGCGCGCTACGGGTATCCGTTTGACCAACGGGCTGCGTCGTCGCAGACCAGCAGCAGCAACAGCGGCGGCGGCGGCAGCAGCAGCAGCGGCAACGGCGTGGTGGACGCGTGTGCGACGGCGCGGCTTGCCGGGCTAAACGTTGGAGGTGACGTCGACGACGACGACGACGACGACGACGACTTTCAAGATGCAGACGACGGGACGCAGCAGCAGAACCCCAAGGTGTCGGCGCCGCTGCTGCAGACGCTGCTGACGCACTACGTGCTGCCGCTACCGGGGGTCAGGGACCTGCCGGGCGAGTTCTGGAGCGTGCGCCTGCACGGGCTGGTGATGAGGCTGGCCGAGGCGGAGCTGTCGGAGAGCTACGACAAGGGTGCCATGGGGGCGCGCAAGACGTTGGCCACGGGGGCGAGTGCGCTGCTCGAGATGGCGGCGCGAGGCACGCTGGGGGGCGTGGCGCGCGTCGAGGGCGAGGTTGGGCTTCGGGGCGGCTATGACTGTGGGCGGGCGGAGCATCTGGAGAGGGCGTGGCATGACTTGGTGCAGGGGCTTGTGTACGGGGACATGGTCGACGACTTCTTTGACCACATGCAGCGGACTGATGACTTGGAAGGCCACTCGCCGGGGCTCAAGGCCGTGGCCGACTATGTCCTGATTCAGTGAGGCTCCTCTTCCTCTTCTTCTTCTTCTTCCTCCTCTTCACCCTCCTCTTCCCCCTCTTCCTCCTCCTCTCCACGACACCATGTGATGGCGCTGACGGACTCCTCGACAGCCTGGCCGCCGGCGCCCACCACGTCTTCATCGGCTCGCCCGAAGGCCAGTACCTGCTCAAGCTCATCGAAAACGTCCACGGCCTCATCCCCTACAAGCTCATCAAGCAGACGCTCCGCGTGGGCAACGCCGCCACCATGATGAGCGGCATGATGCGCATCGTCCTCGCCAAGCTGAGCGTCACGAGCGTCACCAACTGGATCGGCCTCACGTCGAGCCCCGACGACGGCATGAACCTGCTGCAGCGCATCGTGTCGCTGGTGCTGTCGTGGGACGCGAGCGACTTCCGCAAGAGCGCGGACAAGGTGGAAAAGGCCAAGGAGCGCCAGAGGCCGAGCGAGGCCGTGTTGCGCGCGATTCGCAACCACGTCGAGAGCGTGCAGAGGGCCGCGCACGAGGCTGCTCGGACGGCGAGCGCCACCGAGGGCAAGTCCATCATCGTCGCCATCCTCGAGGCCGCGTCGCTGGATGCGGAAGCGGCCTCGTTGACCGAGGCGCAGCACGCGCAGTGTCTCGAGTACTACTCGGCCCTCCTCTCCATCCGCGACCGCGACAGCATCACCGCGGCCCTGTGCCGCCAGCCGCCCGACCTCCTCACGCAGGCCGTCAGGGACGCCGTCTCGGCCTACGACCCCATGATCCGCAGCGTGCACGCGCGCGTCGACCTCAAGGACCACCTCGACGCGCTGCAGGGCTTCATCGACGAGCTGATCAAGGCGAGCAAGCCGACGCGCGGCCTCGACGGCAGAGACAAGGTGCCGACTGTCGGCGACTACGTGCAGCTGCTGCGCAAGAACAGGGGCTTGCTGTATCGCTGGCTGCACGCGGTTGCGGAAAAGGCGCCGGATGTCTGGGCGTGGTTCCGGGACTGGGGGAACCAGTCCATTGTCAAGTTTCGACAGGCGCAGACCGCGGACAAGGGCAGTGTCATGGACGCGAGGCTGGAGCACCTGTTTGCCTCGCTGGAGCCGCGTCTCCAGCGCCCCGTGCTCGAGGCCATCGACGCCCACGCCGCCCACCTGTCGGCCCTGCACCGCCTCTCCCTCTCACGCCTCCAAGCCCTTGCCTGCAGCAGCGACGACTCGGACAAGGAGCGCGGCACCGACGCTGACGCCGACGCCCCGGGCATGTACCTCTCCCGCTGGCAGGCCCTCCTCGACGAGACGCCCGTCACGCCCGCGGACCCCGTCGGCGCGGTGCGCCACGGCAACGACGTCAAGCACGTCACCACCATGGGCAAGACTGGCGCCTCGGGGAAGCGCGGGGCCGAACCGGCGGCAACGATGACACAGGGCCCCGCGGCGCCGGATGTGGGCGTCGTCGTGCGTGCGCTGGGGGATGGGTTTGAGGCCGTGGTGAGGGAGATGGCGGCAGAGGTGCAGGCGGGGAGGGCGCCTTCAGCATAGAGATAGATGTCCGGACATGTGGAGACTAGGGTCCCGGAGTTCCATCGGACAGTGTTATTGGTAAATTACACACTGTAAAGACTTACTGTAAAGGGCTTACTGTGATTAGTCATGGCCGCCAGCCAGTCCCCTGCATCTAGGGCACCGAGCCCTACCCACCTCGCCAGCGCAAACGAGCCATCACGAGGAGCGGGTCTCGGCCAATCGAGACTACTTTTCCTGTCACGAAGCCATCGCCCACCGACACCATCCTTGGTCAGCGCATCGTCCTTTCTCCTCCGCCCAAACCTCCTCAACACCGCAAATATGGTTGGCGTTCGCGACGTTGATGTAGGTCTTCCCCGAGCCAAGACGTGAAACTCTGCCAGCCGCGGATTTGCACCACCGAAGCTCTCGACGAATCTCTCGGCCACGACTCGATGTTGGCGAATATTGCCCGACGGTTGCTACACGGCGTTCCGACGCTCGCAGCAGACACAAGAGCCGGCGATTGAGCACGAGGAGACGAGTTCGAGGAGCAGGCGCGAGGGAGTCGCAAGACTTCTGACGACGGAATTTGCTAATGGGTCTCGTCTCTGTCAGGCGCACGCTTTCATCACCGCCTACTCGGCGTTTTTGAAGCGTCAGGGCAAGCTGCCCATCCCCGGTATGTTTCTCCAATGTCGAGTGACTCGGCCGTCGCTGACGAAAACAGGTTGGGTCGACACCGTCAAGACCGGCCCCGCCAAGGAGCTCCCCCCCCAGGACATTGACTGGTTCTACGTCCGCGCCGCATCTGTCGCCCGCCACGTCTACCTGCGCAAGACGGTCGGCGTCGGCCGCCTCCGCAAGGCGCACGGCTCGGCCAAGAACCGCGGCAGCCGCCCGTCCAAGCACGTCGACGCCTCGGGCTCCGTCGACCGCAAGATCATGCAGGCCCTCGAGAAGATTGGCGTCCTGGAGCACGACGAGGAAAAGGGCGGCCGCCGCATCACCCAGGCCGGCCAGCGTGATCTGGACCGCATTGCCCAGACGACGGCCGAGGCTGAGGACGAGGACGAGGATGACGAGTAAATGACATACTCGGGGAGGAAAACGGGCGCGAGGCAACCTCGGACGGTAAACGGCATGGAACTGGGCGTACGGTCTTGGAATTCAGGTTTCTTGGGACATGTATGAATGAGATTCCCTCTCGAGTTGGTCACCCGGCTCACCAAAATGGACGCGTCCCAGCGAATCGATCGAGTTGCCCAGCCCATCCATGGACGAGGCCATCGGCTGCTGCTTGAATTCCCCGCCTTGGCCGCGGCTCTGCGTGCGAAGCCATGAACAATTTCCCGACTAGGGAGCCTGGGTTGAGGGCAACGGGCTTCTCGCTTGTCGATGGGGTGTCCCTGAGCACACGAGCAGCTACCGAGACTGAAGACATTGCATTCAACATTTGACGAGACCAATCATCCGTCTTGCTTTGTGTGTATGTCCTCACCCCTCGTCACGTCAAAAGCCAAAGAATCGCTCCTGTAAGCTGCAATCGGTTCCAATTGGATGGCAGTGAAGGGCTTCTCGATACTCGTGCAACTCTGTCGTTTCAACCGTCGTGGCTCTCCAACCATGGAAGCCCCCGCGCATCGAGGCCGTTTCCGGCGCAGCCAATGCCGACTGACGTTGCAGTCTGTTGGAACCAAGTCGTTGCCGTCACAAACGCTCCTTGAACGCAACCAGGCGAGGAGGCCGGCAAACGTCGGTTGCGGAGTCTTGGACACGCTCTTGGGCAGTTGGTGACAAAGTCCCCGGCGGTCGCTACGTGGGCATGGTCCATTGGCTGTCGTACTCAGTCTGTCCGCGGAGCATCATGCAATGGAACTTTCCCCTCAAGATTGCTTCCCGTCGTCGACCAAGGATGGGCAGAAGCGGCCGTGGATATCTGGTACGATATAGGCCCGCTCATGCATGCAGATGCTTGCGGCCGAGACGGGGTAAAGCGCAGATGCATAAAGACTGGCCGTCCCATCTCCTAGCAGGCCGGGTTGCATGGGCAAAATCAAAGGCGCAGTTTCCCAACGTCATGAGCCAAGGTGCGAGCTACAGCCAGTTCGCCTGCATCGGGGGTGGCTTCTCGGCCGTGGCCCTGGGCGCGACGCTCAAGCGGTGGTACGGCATCACGGATATCCGCTTCTTCGAGCGTCATGCCAGCGTCGGAGGGGTGTGGTTCGCCAACAAATATCCCGGTGCGTGATCCCGGCTCTCTCGGTTGGCGAGACTCAACTCAGCTGGGTGGCCAGGTTGCGCCAGCGACGTGCCCAGCGCTCTGTACTGCCTTTCCTTTTCTCCAAACTCGCACTGGTCGAGTCTGCTTGCTCCGCACGACGAGCTATGCAGGTACATTTCAGGGGTAGCCGACGAGTACGGCCTCGTGCGGAACATGACGTTTAATGCCACGGTCGAGCGGTGCGAGTGGATCGAGGAGCGGCATCGCTGGCGCATGCAGATACGTCTTGGCCCGACGGGCGACGTGCTTGTGCACGAGAGCCAGTTCCTCTTCAGCGCAGCCGGGCAGCTCGTGCACGCCCGCGAGCCGGATCTGGCGGGCATGGAGCGATTCCGCGGGCCCGTGTTTCACGCGTCGCGATGGAGGCACGATGTCGACCTGCGGAACAGACACGTCGTCGTGGTGGGAAACGGCTGCACGGCGGTGCAGATGGTGCCGGCCATCCGGCACCAGGCACGGCAGGTGTCGCAGTTTATGCGGTCCAAGCACTGGATCCTGCCGGGGTTCAAGATGTCGCGGCGGGCGACGTGGTTGGCGCAGTTCCTCTGCCGACGCGTGCCGGGCTTCTTCTGCCTGTTCCGCTTCCTCGCCTTTGTGGCGACGGAGAAGGACATGATGGCCGTGTACATGACGGTGGCGGCGGCGGCCTTCCGGCGGAGCACGGCGTCGATGGCGGAGCGCTACGTCAGGTCGGCGGCGCCGGCCGAGTACCACTCGCTGCTGGTGCCCGACTTTGAGCTGGGGTGCAAGCGGACCATCCTCGACGACGCCGGCTACATGGAGAGCCTGCACGCCGACAACGTGCGGCTGAGCGACGAGGCCATCCTCGAGGTGCTGCCACACGGCGTGCGGTGCAGGAGCGGCGTCACCAGGGCCGACGTGATTGTGCTCGCGACGGGCTTCGAGACGAACCAGTTCCTGACGGGCATCGACGTCGTCGGCCGGCACGGCACGACGGCGAGGGAGCACTGGGAGGCGCTGGGCGGGCCTGGCGCCTACAACACGACCTGCCTGAGCGGCTTCCCCAACTTCTTCATGATTCTCGGTGAGTGGGAGCAACGTGTCTCACGGCCAGCAGCCAGCTGTTGACGCGCGCCGGCCAGGGCCAAACACGGGGTCGGGGGCGACGTCGGCCCTGGTAGCGTCGGAAAACACAATCAACTACGCGCTGCGCGTCATCAAGCCCATCCTCGACGGCGACGCCGTGTCCGTCGACGTCAAGCGCGGCGCCGAGGAGCTCTACGTCGCCCAGCTGCAGCAGAGGCTGCAGAGAACCGTGTGGTCGGCCGGCGGGTGCAGCAGCTGGTACAACCGGGGGGGAGCCGAGGCCCGGAACGCCATGAACTACCCGTTTTCGCAGCTGCATCTCTGGTACCGGTGCCTGTTCCCGGTCTATCG
>JAPEBW010000446.1:0-53756 GCA_027405785.1 Ophiocordyceps robertsii | reverse complement strand
CCTTATATATGTACTCTGTACAGTACGGCCACCAAAAGGGAGATAAGTCGGGAGAAAAGTCGCGGGGCGTGCCAATATAATGGTTTTCCGCAGCCAATTATCAGGGATAAAATACTAGCAAACAGTCATCCGTTCCATCGATCGACTGCGCATGCGCTTGCCAGATCCTGGCCTGACCTCGTATCCTACCTACACATAATTCGAATACCACTACTACAACATTGCTACCAGCTACTTCAAGTCATCAGCGCCTCCGACTTCGTCTTGGGGTGCTGCATCAAGACGGCCACGACTTGCGCCCCAAGCCCCGCACAGATTATCGCGTCGTTTCAGTGCTTCCACCTCGCACCCAGGCCATCCGCCCCCGTGCGCGTCCCGATAGTCAAGTCCCAAATTCATCAAGTCGGGCAACCAAGACACATGATCCCATATGTGCCTAATCGATGAACCCTATGACCCTCGCCGTCGGCAGTCCATGTGGCCAGCACGGGCAGCACGGTCACGCCTAGACTTTGGCATGACCTTGGCCTCCTTTGTCGACCTCAGAATTGAGAGTCGTGTCCCGATCTCCAGCTTGCGATTGCCGAGCGTTCCTCGCTGGTGCGCCTGCTTCCCTTGGGGGCTGCAGTCGAGCTTTGCGCCGAGCTCATCACCGTATCCGCGAAGCTTGTGTCCGACTCCTCTCGGCTGCTCGTGGGGGTGAAGCTGCGACTCGCGGCAGAGCCGCCCCGTCGCCCGTCTCGTGTGCTCGCAGTCAAGTGTTCGGCCTCGCTCTACTCGGCAGAACGCTCCTGGTTCGCAGCTCCTTTCCAGAGTCCATAATGGCCATCACAGTTCTTCCACAGCTTGATTGTTCCATCTTCCGAGGCGGTTGCGTAAAGCTTGCCATCGGGGGAAAAAGCAATGGACCAGATTGGACCATGATGGCCCTTGAGCGTCTCCATCTCAACCTCGTCGTCGAATCGTATCACCTTGGCCCATGTGCCGGGCTCTTCTCCCACCACCACCTTGCGTCCTTTGACGTCGAGGGCGACGCTGGCAATGGAACGGGGTACCGTGATGCGCTTGAGCTCATCCATGGCTCTGTTGCCACCCCAAAAGTAGGCCGTTTTGCCGGCTGCGACGGCAAGCACGGGCTTGCCACCTCCGAGGTCATCGGGCGACGCGTAGTCGGCCGAGAGCGAGACCATCTCGCAGGATTTGATCTCTCCATCAAGGACCTCGTGGTGGATACATGCGCGGCTGGGGAGATCGAGCCAGCGAAGCGTCTTGTCCGATGCCGTCACGACAATGTTAGGATCTTGGGTCCAGCAAATGAACTTGATGGAGCTGGTATGCACGCCCTCGCCGATTTCAAAGCCGGCAGAGGCCGGAATTGTGGCGGGTGTGTCCGAGTGCGAGGCAGTGAGCTCTGCGAGATCAAAGACGCGGAGTTTCTTCTCCATGCCGCCCGTGGCCACGAGATCAGAGTTGTCTGGGGGGTAGGCAACGGCCCGGACGATGTGATCGTGCTGCAGCGTGACAAGCTGCTCTCCAGTGTGGGTGTCCCAGATCTTCCTGCAATTGGCCATCAGCGAGAGGCTCCTCCTCGGATCCTGAAAGACAAGGTTATTGTGGCAACGCACGCGGTGAAATCGGCCGAGGCAGTGGCAGCGTAGGTATGGTCGGGGCTCAGCCTCGCTTGCCAGACGGCGCCCTTGTGGCCCAAGAAGGTCCCTATCCTAAGTCGCCGACAGTAAGCATCGATGGCGGCAGGCAGAGAGTCGCCGACGAAGAGATGGGGCCAAGTACCAATCTCCGTTGATGCCATCGCGAAGCATGGGGTTTCCGTCTGGGGGGCGGATTAGCGTGTGCTCCGACGCTTGAGGCTCGGGTTCCACTGCCAACCTTTGCAAGCCGAGATCATGAAATACTGCCCATCCTTTTCGAGGTTGGAAAAGCTAAAGTGTGGCACTGGCCGGGAGTGGCCATGGCAGGTCAATGGGACGTAGCTTCGAGGACTGTCGGTGGTCATGGCTGTTGAGTGGCACAACGTTGTCTTTGTGTTGGAGTGGAGTTTGTGGATGGTGGACGGTGCAATGATTCGATCTCGGCAGCCGACTTGCGTGACGTTCTGTTCGAAGAGCAAGGCCAAGACTGGTCGCAGAGCGTGCGCGTCGTGACTCGTGAGCCCAAGTTGCCGGATAGCGTGAAGTCAAATGTTGAAAGGAGCGGGTGCGCCCGACACCTCCGAACGGTCGTGAATGTCGCCACTGACGCTGAATGCGGCCCTTGCAACGGTCAATCCGAAATACGGCGATGACAAGTCGCAGCGAGAAGTGTGCGGACGTGTCTCGAGCTTACAACAGGGTGAGGTGTCCTGCCCGTTTCAGCGAATCGCGAAGAAGCGGTTTCGTCGGGGCGCAAGCTGGCTGCCACTTGCAGCTGTAACGAGGACAGGGGGCCAAGAGTCGGGAGAGCTGAAGTGAAGGGCTGCTTGCCAAAAACGAAGCGATTGCTTGGAGAAGTGGTGATGGCGACGTGATAGAGAGAGAAGAGAGGTGAGGGGAGGTGGGAAGTGCAGGTGGAAGTGGAAGTGGGATGTGGGAGGTTTGAGGTTTCTTGTCGGCGGGGGCAGTTTCGGGGGGGGTGCTACGGGCTGGGCACCTGCCTGGAAGTGGGAAGTGGGGGGCGGGCCTTATCGGCTTATCAATGCCGCCTGAACCTCTCGGCACGAGGACTGTGCTACTTCGTACCTACCTACATATGTACTTCGAACAAGAGGGGCAGAACGGCGACGACTCGAAGCCTCCAGATTCCATATGGCAAGCTCTTATCTGTCTACCTACCTAGGTACTGTACCTTGTCTTGACTCCTTCTCGATCTGTATTAAAAATTCTCTCTCTCTCTCTCTTCGGACGCTGGGTAGCGCTGCACACTCATCGTATGTGATACCTTGGTCTCTATCAGACATGGCCACGGATAGCTGCGTAGCCCAAGTAATTGGCCAAGTATCCACTACCTGGCACGCGAGCAGACAACAAACGCCCCGCCTGCGGTTGCCCTTGGAGGCGGGGTATAATAGCTGTCATTTTCTAGCTTCACCACCATCTCACCTAAGCTCTGTCCACTTGCTTCCATTGACGTCCACATTTCAAAACACCGCCAAGCCGAGCAGCTGCTTGCAGAATTTGCCTTGGCGCTTCGTCGTCACAACGCCATTCGAATCTCCGCTGTGCCCTCTCCCACTCACCTTACCTCGGTCGTCAACCACCATCGCCCTTTCCATCACCTCGAGATACTCGCTTCCGTCGAAGCCGACCGCCCTCGACTCCGCAGACACCAGACGGCGCCTTTTTCACCAAGTTCCTTCCCGGGTAACCTCGGTGAAGAATTGGGAGCATCACGCTTGAACGGCGCCCACGATGGCGGGCGACTTCAAGCTGTCGGCGCAACTCATTGGCCACGAAGCTGATGTTCGTCATGCCCGTTCCATCTCCCAGGCACTCGGCTTGCCCCAAGCATCTGGCATGGCTAATATCCTCGCCTCTAGGTACGAGCTGTTGGCTTTCCCTCCTCCGACGTCGTTCTCTCCGCGTCCAGAGACTGCACTGTGCGCCTCTGGCGTCGCGATCCCAAACCACCGCCGTCCTTCCAAGGCAGCCTCGTAAGCCGAGGGTCGGAATACATCAACAGCTTGACCTTTTTCCCACCCACCAAGGATCGGCCGGATGGCCTCGTTGTCTCGGGCGGCAAAGATACCATCATCGAGGTTAAGTCGCCGCGCTCGTCCTCGACGGACCACGCCGAGCGCCTCCTCATCGGGCACTCGCACAACGTTTGCGCCCTTGATGTGTCCCCAGACGGCACTTTTCTCGTCTCTGGAGGCTGGGATGGCCAGGCTCGCGTCTGGGACCTCAATAAGTGGGAGACGAGGTTTATGCTGGGAGGCCACAAAGGCATGTCTGTCTGGGGCGTTGTGGCCCTGAATGACAAGACGGTTGTCACGGGCTGCGCAGACAAGAGCATCCGGGTGTTCGACCTGAGTCGGTCCACGAGCGGCGAAGTCGAGCCCAAGTCGACAATCCACACCCCCGACGTGGTGAGAGCGCTGTGCAGAGTGCCAAGCGGTCACTCCAGCGGCGCCGACATTGCGAGTGCTAGCAACGACGGCACGGTGAGGCTATGGAAGCTCAACGGACAGCAAGTCGGGGAACTCCATGGTCATGAGAGCTTCGTCTATTGCCTAGCCAGCCTGCCTTCGGGCGAGCTCGTCAGCGCCGGTGAGGATCGGACCGTCAGGATATGGAGAAACTTGGAGTGCGTGCAGACAATCACCCACCCTGCCATCTCCGTCTGGACCGTTGCGGCCAACCCTGATACCGGTGACATTGTCAGTGGCGCCAGTGATGGCATTGCTCGCGTCTTCACCCGTCGTCCGGACCAAGTCGCAGATCAGGAAACCCTGGCGCAGTTTGACGAGTCGGTCAAGTCATCGTCTATCCCCCAGCAGCAGATTGGCAACATCAACAAGGAAAAGCTTCCCGGCCCCGAGTTCCTCACGGCCAAGTCGGGCACCAAGGAGGGCCAGGTGCAAATGATCAAGGAAAGCAATGGCAATGTGACTGCTCACCAGTGGTCCATGGGCCAGCAGCAATGGATCAGCGTGGGCACCGTCGTCGACGCCGTCGGCAGCACCGGCAAAAAGGTGGAATACAACGGACAGTCGTACGACTTTGTCTTCGACGTCGACATTGAAGACGGCAAGCCCCCCCTCAAGCTTCCGTACAACCTCTCCGAAAACCCGTACGAGCGAGCTACCAAATTCCTCGGCGACAACGAGCTCCCCCTGACCTACCTAGACAGTGTGGCTAATTTCATCACGGAAAACACAAAGGGCGCCACGCTGGGCGAAACGTCCCAGTCAGGCGGACCTGACCCGTATGGCACCGAGTCGCGCTACCGTCCCGGGGAAGCGTCGCAGGCTGCGACGCGGGTGCTTCCCCAGAAGGAGTACCTGAGCATATCGGCGGCCAAGTACGAAGGTGAGAGATGTCCCCAGAAGATCAAGGCATCATCAGTACTGATTACAAGTCGTCGCAGCCATTTTCACAAAGCTTATCGGCATCAACAAGAACATGGTTTCGTCCGGGCGTAAAGACGCTGCTCTGAATCCAGGCGAGGAGTCGGCGATCTTGTCACTGCGGGAGGCGCTCGTGACCTCGAAGCCAATCACCCCCCAGGCGCTCGAGCTGGTTATTCGAATCGTCACGCAATGGCCGTACGGCGATCGGCTGCCTGGCCTGGACGTCCTCCGCTGCGTGGCCAGGTACCCGCTCGCAGCACAGTACTCGGGCCCCCGGGGCAAGACGCTGCTGGACGTGGCAATTGGCTCGTCGGTCCCCGAGGGCGAGGCACCAGGCGAGAACGCGGCCATGATGGGGGCGCGGACCGTTGCCAACCTGTTTGGGTCGGCCGATGGTCGCAGCCTCGCCAGCTCGCAAGCCGACAAGGCCATCGCCTTTCTCGAGCGGCTCGCGGGCATCGAGGGTGGCGGGCCGGTGGGCAGGTCCAACCGCAACGTCCTCATTGCGCTGACGACGTCGCTCGTCAACTTTGCCGTCCTCGCCCAAAAGGAGAAGCTGCTCTCGTCGGCGCAGCGGCGGCGCCTCATTGTCCTCGTCGGCGCGGTACTCAGGGACCAGGCCGACGCCGAGGTCCTGTACCGCGCGCTCGTGGCGCTCGGCACGGTGCTGGGGGACACGGCCGAGGCTGCGGGCGGGATCAATGTCAAGGAGTGGATCCGCGCCGCCAAGGAGCGGTGCGCCGAGGAGAGGGTGCGGGGCGTAGCCGACGAGTGCTTGGGCCTGGCGCGATGAGTGTTTTTGGCATTGGGGGACGGACTGGAGATGGATGAGGGATGTAGAGGTTCAGATTAGGCTACGGCAGTTACAACAGTAGCATCAATGCACATGCCATCCAATCGGGGAAGAAGCGCAATCTACGATGGGCACTGTCTTGATCAGAGGCTCTATTCGCCTTGTGATGATGGATTGAATGAATGGAGCACCCATTGCTATCATGTGCCCCCAGGCCGCCAAGCAGAAGAAGAAAGAAAGTCGGCACCTGGGAAATCCCGTGGCAGACATTGTGTGGTTGAGACCCCAGAAACGAACATTTTATGGAAACGAGATCAAGACGCCTGTTGCAACACGAGCCGCGACGACGGGCTCTGCAGATAATCCTCCCGGTGCGGTTGTTGGGCACGAAATCGGCCAGCCAGGTCGCCCTGGCGCTACCCCTCAGCATGGGGTCGCAGTTGCCGCGCGTCATGTGCGACGCGGGCTTTTTTGTTTTTAGTGGTAGAGACGTGTGTGTATGTGCGTGTGCGCGTGTGGCTGTGTGCGCGTAATCATGACCAGAGCGATGGACTGAGGGCTTCCCTCGGCGGTTTGCGACTGGCCCCCCTCGGCGGGCGTTACACGAGACTGACGACTGCGCGGAGGAGCATCTTTGCGTGGCCGTCAAAGACGACTTGTCCCCTCATAGCAGCATTCCGATGCAGGCCAGGAGCAGCAGCGGCAGGCAGGCGGCCCAGGGTCGGGCCCGTGGCGCCTCGAGGGCCCGCGACGAAACGGCGGTGCCGATGATGCGGGGCTCCTTTGTGGTGATGGTGTACATGTCTGCGAAGCCAATATCGGACGAGTTGAAGCAGTTGGTCTGGTTGATGTCGCCGATGCGCTTGTCGCCGGGCTCGGCAAAGATGATGTCGACGCACGAGTAGAGAGCAGCGCCGTGCTGGGCCAGCTCGACGAGCTGGATGGTGGCCGTGTCGCCGGGCTTGACCGTCGTGTTGCTAGGCAGGGGCACCTGGGGCAGGCAGACGGTGCCCGGGTAGGGGTTGTTTGTGGGGCCGATGATCTGGAAGGGGTGGACCATGGGGTTGGACATGTTGATGGGGCCGCCGTCCGGGCCCTCGGAGCCGAGGCCGAGGTTGATGTAGATGAGGGCCGTGCTGTGGCCGCGGAACCAGCCGGGCTGGAAGGCGACGGCGCCGCCCGTCGTGGGCCAGTAGGTGCGGTTCTTGGTCAAGGTTGTGCCGCCGCCTGGCCGAGGGACGGGTCAGCGTGTGGGACAGCAGAGCGACGCGGCTGGACCTACACGGGTATATCCACTGCATGCCATAGGGATACGTCTCGTTTGTGATGAGGTTGTTGCCTCGCCAGCCAGGATACGTGATGACGCTGTGGGCCGAGCCGAGGGCGGCGAGGCTCAGGGCGACGAGTAGCCGGGGCAGCAGGGCCCGGGAGTGGCGAGCCATGGCGTGCGTTGCTGAGGCAGACGGTGCTCGGGCGCTGCGGCTGCTGTTCATGCGACGACGCTCTAGTAAAGGTCCGCACTCGGTGATGTTGCTCGGCGGCCTGGTGGGTGGGAAACAGCTTCTGGTGCGCGGGGACGGTGATGCCGCGACGGAGGGGGGATCTTGGAGCTTAACCGTCAACGTGCCTTTTCTTTCCTTTAGCCGATGGTGACGAAAGAGAGAGAGAGAGAGAGAGGAGGGGGTTCCAGGTGTTCCAGGTTTTAGTGCTTCTCGTCTGACGGACGGCCCACGACGAATCGGACCTTGGGTGCTGCTCCATGGTGCACGGCAGCAGCAGCAGCAGCGGGCCAGCAGAAGCCGGATTGTGGCGTGCCGTCCGTCGACTGGGGACGAGATTATGGTCGTCGAGCAGCGGCCGCCAGCCAATGAGGGCGGCGCGTGGAAGCGCCCATCAAGCAAGTCTGGTGTCACTGCATCCTCTGCCTCAGCCCGTGGTCAAGAAATGGCGTCTCTAAGCGCCCGGGTCCGTCGAGAAGTGGATGCGACGGCCCTCCCGCAGCTGGAGATCGGGGGTTGGAGCCAATAATAGCCCAAGTCGTGTGTGGGGGAGGACGGACCGACGACGACGGACCAACGAGAGTCAGGTCAGGAGCAGGAGGGGGCGCGGATAAAGCCCGGCAAACACTCTGCGCACACGTCAGACACGACAACTTCCCGGGATATCGGGCCTACCCTATACCGGCGTTCTGCCAAAAAAATCCACATCGCGACGCTGGACCTCACTCATGTCATGGTCAACTCCTCGACGAGAATAGGAGCAACGTCTAGCAATGTCGGGCCCTTGATCATCCTCATGGGCCAGAGGCGTCCCCGTATACCAACCACGATGCCCTCTCCAACCTGATCAAGTCGGTGCACCCAGACATCGCGGCCTCAGCCATGCCACCACACCCACCCTCACCCGCAGTCGAGCGCGAAACCGCCGAGCAATGGACATACGTCACGCGCAAAAGGGGCACAAGGACAACAAAAAGCAGCCTCGATAACCGCGGAACCGTGCCCCCTGCACCTGCACCCCATCCGTCGTCGCTCCGCTCCCCGTCCGCCATCGCCGCCGAGTACCACCGCATCCGCTCCGCCTGGGCCGCGCCCCCGTCGCCCTGCTGCGTCGCCCTGCGCGCCCTCGCCGCCAAGTCGGTCCCGTGCTGCGGCCCCGTCTCGCGCGCCGTGTGTCTCGGCATCGGCACCTTTGACCCTCCCGACGGCGGCTGGGAGGCCAAGCGCCGCACCTACCTCCAGCTCATTGCCTTTCTCGTCATGGTCGACGAGCTCGGTTAGACATGCTGCTCCAGCCTGGACGGGATACAGAACCCCGACGGCTGACCTATCCGGACCGCAGAGAAATACGCGGGCAAGGCTATTCCGTGCTTCTTCCAGGAACCCGCCTTCACCTCGGCCGACGCCGCCTTCATCGCCAGCCTGGGCCACCACGTCGTCGACTCGCCCGAGGGCTGTGACCGCGTCGGCCCAGACACCTTTCTCTTCGGCGTCCATCTCTACCGCCCCATCTACGCCATGGCCCTGCGGAGCCACCTGCCCGCCCTCTTTGTCGGCACCGGCTGGGACGTGTGGCATCAGTGAGCGCCGTCCGCCTTTCCTATCCCTCATCTGCCGCTGCTGACAACTCGCCTGTAGGGTTTCGCTCTCGGAGTCTCACGACCTGCATCACCTCCAAGAAATGGAGCGGACTTATGCAAAGGCCGCCTTCCCCCAAGATCCGTCCAGCACCGCATTTTCGAGCACGTCCGTCTACTGGCGCACGGCTGCGTCTG
Source organism: Ophiocordyceps robertsii (assembly GCA_027405785.1). NCBI lineage: Eukaryota > Fungi > Ascomycota > Sordariomycetes > Hypocreales > Ophiocordycipitaceae > Ophiocordyceps > Ophiocordyceps robertsii. The sequence goes on along the minus strand of JAPEBW010000446.1, from coordinate 44,624 downwards.
CCCGCCGCCATTCAGCAGGGGGCCAAGCAGACACGAAGAGCAAAGCCGACCGGCCAGACACCCTCTCATCAGGAGACCAAGGTTGAGAGTGAGAGCCACGCAAAGCTTTTCACAGCCGTCGCCTCCGCAGCAGATGCTCCCAGCCGGTCCGCCTCGAGACGGTGAGGCTGGAGCAAGCCGATCCTCCTCGAGACAGTGAGGCTGGAGCAAGCCGCTCCGCGCATCCGCACACGGCTTTGGGCAACTCGGACGCCATCTGGCCCCATGGAAACGGAGCACAAAAGCATGCACTGTGTGTGGCATCAGAAAGCGTCGAGAGGCTTCATCACGGGTCTCACTCTCGTCCCCACCTCGTGCTCATGTCGTGGCGTGTCTATCTTCATTTTAATACAGTATCGTCATCCTCCATATCCTTTTCACATCCGCCTTGGTTCCAAGAATTATGCCCGACTCTCGTCGAGTCATGCGTTGCACTCATACAATCGCCTCGTCACGCCCCTGTGCCGTCTCCCGCCTTGCCGTCTGCATCGCGCTCTACGTCGCATCGTGCACGAGTCGAGAGCAGACGACGGAATCCGAGACCGCAGCACGCCAAACCGCAAAACCCACCTGAATCATGTACCGTGAAGAGATGGCCGATTCCTGGAGCTCCAGCGACGCCGTATATGAAGTGAACAAACGAATCAGTAGACCCCGATTCAAAAGGTGTTGCGGTGAAACGCCTGGACCGCGAATGTCGCGAGTGTGGCAGCGCCACGAGCCAGCGACGCGTCTTGTTCCGGGAGCCTGATGGCCCACGACAAGCCTTTGCGCGCTGGTGATGACAACGGGCGACGGGCGAATCAGACCGTCTTGCCGCCACAGTCGGGAATCTTGACGCCGTCCTTGAGCTTGCGGTTAATGTCCATGAGTCCCCACTTGTCTTCCCAGTTCTTGTCCTTTTCGTTGAATCGAATCTTCCACGGCTCATCGAATGCCTCGAACCAGAAGTACTGGGTGCCGTTGGCGAGCGCCGGGCACACCCAATCCTGCATGAAGCGGTTCATCTCCTTGATGCCGGCCACGGAGCCGGGCTCGCAAGTGGTGGTCTGAGCCTGGCCACAGTTTTTGCCGCCTGCGCTAGGCCAACCCGTTTCTGCAATGATGTTCTTCTGCTTGTCTGGTTTCCAGAACGGGCCGTCCTTGCCTTCCCAAAAGTTCCAAGTCCACGAGGCAGCTGTTTCGGCAGAAACACCGGCAAAGAAGGGGTGAATGTTTGCCATGATGTAGTCGCTGTCCTTGGCGAGCTCCGACGTCCAGTCGTCACCGAGGTCCGACGTGGCCACTGGGAGGTTGATGTTCTTGGATGCGAGCTTCTTGCGCACGTCGCCGAGAACGGTTGCCAGAGACGAAATGGTCATTTCTTTGCGGAACAGAATCTCGTTGGCGACAATGAGTCCCTCAAAGGGCTCGGCGCCATACTGGTCGAGAATGGTCCACATCTGCTCCAGTTGTCGCGAGTTGGTCGTCTCGTTCTTGTCCTGCCACACCCCCAGCCATATCTTGACATCCTTGTCCAGCTTGAGCTGTTTGACGGCGTGGAGGACCATCTCGGTCTGGTTGCAGTCGGTGCCGTAGAGACGAATCTTGTTGGTGAGCTGGCTGAGCACCGCCACGTCGCGCGTAATATTGTTTTGCGAGGGGGGGTCCGACATGCAGTCGGGGTACTGCGTCTTGAGTGGGGTGTAGTCCATGCCGGCGAACACCTTGTGCAAGTTGGGGTCGTTCATGAGTGCCTTGATTTCCTTGCTGTTGATGTTGAGATCGCCGTTCTCCTTGGCGTCGTCCGAGGCAGAAGTCGAGCTGTCTGTCTTGCCCTTCTTATTGCCGGCAACGAGAGCGCCGACGACACCACCGACAATGGCCCCGACGATGACGAGAAAGATGAGAACGATGGTAACCCATTTGCACGTCTTGCTGTGGCCCTTTTGCTGCGAAAGCCAGGCCGACGGCTTTTCTTGGCTTGCACCGGCATCCAAGGCGCGGATGGCTTCATCCGGTCCTGCGTCGCACTCGTTAGCGTGTGCTGGATTCGTCAAGGCCACTTGCTCCACCTACCATTGTTGCTCATCAGTCCTCGCGCGGCAGCACCCGCACCGGCGCCGGCGCCTACGCCAACCGCCGCGGCCTTGGCGCCAGACTTTGCGTTTCGGTCCGAGTTGGGCCGGTTGAACAGGGAGGCTCGTTGAGGGCGCCTCGAGTAGTTGAGGCCGTCGTCTCCGTCGTCTTCAATGTCGTGCGGGTCGACGAGGCCCACATCGACGGCATCATGGCGGGGGTTGCTCGAGTAGGACTGATACGGGTCGTCGGCCAGGGAGCTCGGGCGGCCGAAGCTATTCATGCTCCTCGACGGCGAATGTGTTGCGGGTGGGGTACCAAAGGGATTCAGAGTCGAGTGGGAATCTCCGGCGACGGGGTTTTGGCCACGGCCGGTGTAGGGGTCGTACGAGACACCGCCGCCGCCACCATAGGGTGCCATTGGCTGCCGCGGGGCGTCCGGGCGGAGAGCTCGGGACGGGGGTGGGGGGATTTGGCCGGGCGGGTACATGGGGTCGTAGTCGGCGCCAGGCGTGCTGTAATCGGCCACATTGTAGGCCAGGCCCGCCATGCCGCCCGCGGCAGATTGGCTGAAATTGTCAGCACCCGGAGTCATGTTGGGAGGGACACGATGGGATGCGTACGGTGCTCCGTTGCCGGCGCCTCCGTAGTGGCCGCCCGTGTTGTAGCCGTGGTCGCCGTGACGGGGCGGCATGGGCCCAGGGGCGGCGTAGTCGTTGTAGCCCCGCGAGCGGCTCGACGTCGACGACGATGAGTCCATGGCGCGCTGGGGCGAGGCAGCATCGTAGTAGGCCGGCGCGGCACGGCTGCGGTCGGGAGAGACCTGACCATGGCCAGGGTAGTGACGAGGCGGGCTTTCGTACTGGGCATAGGGGTCGTCGAGGGGATACCTCTCGTAGGGGTCGTCGTGTGGATAGCGCTGCATGTCGACGAGTGCAGTCGATGCTGGTTGGTCTGTCGAGGAGAGAGCGGACAAAGGCAGAGGGCTCAAGGGGCAGCTGGCGGCCCAAGGGCTGGCCCCAGAGGCGAGATGCGACGGCCGAGACGGCTCGACCCTGAGCAGCGAGGGAGAGAGATGCAGGCGGGATCGGGCGGGCGATGGAGGGATGCGAGCCGGTGGACGGCGTTGGTCGAGGGTTGGCAGCCAGGTAGGAAACAAATCAGGGGAGATGGCTGGCGGCGATGACCATGGAGGGGGATCAAGCCAAGATGAGGATGGAGAATATTCCACCGACGGGGCGGTCAACGGGTTGTGGATGAGAAAGGAATGCGTTTGGGTAAAACGGTTGTCGGACTGCGGGCGGCGAGAATGGCGGTTGCTGGGGGTGACGTCGTTCTCGATTAAGAGCGGTTGCAGATGCGGGCTCCACAGTGATGCCAGCGCGCACGCAGTCGTCAACGGGGAGGACGAGGCGGCCTTTGAGGGAGGCGCTGGGCGATGTCGAGGTTTGAGGGGAGGAGGTGAGAGAGACGAGAGGTGAAGTGAAGGGGGAGAGAAGAGATGGGGGGGCGGGCGCGGAGAGAGGGGAGTGTCAGAGTGTTGGAGTGTTAGAGAGTTGGTGCCGGCCATGCCCGGGCAGTCCTGTGAGTTCTATACCTAGGTACCAGTAGCCAGTGCCTACCTGGCAAGGTACCAATCTTGGCAGGTGCCTACTAGTATCAGTAGTGGGTACTTGGGTCAGTGAGTGGTTGAAGACGAGAGGGAGGGAAATCAGGGCGAGAGGAGGGCTGTGTGCCGCTAATCCGCCGCGGGTGAGTGCCCCCCCCCCTCCCACTGGAGTTGCCGCCTTACGGGTTCCCAGGCGGTCGGCCGAGGGGCACGGAAATGGCGGGCCCGCAGTCTGGGGCAGACTGGAACCGCGTATTCCATAGGTAGGTACCTAGGTATTACATGCTAGCACCACTTCGTACCAGGTGCCTTGGGTAGGTGCTATGCCTTATTAGGTTAGGTAGTGGGTACCTGTACGAATACTCTGTACTTTGTACCACCCGCCGACCTTATCGAGGCTGACTGCTGCGGCACCCACCCCCAAGAGGTGTCCAAGGGCCATCCCAGCAGCACTGTTTCGCCCTAATGTATGTGTGTGTGCACTTGCATGCAGACAACGGTCTCGTCAAAGGGATGGAAGGCCCATCGAGTCAGCTACAGTGCTTGGTGGCAGTACATGCATATGACATGTACCGAAAGGGAAAGGCCGAGAGGCAGGGAGGTCGGTGCAGGATGTATTCTGGATACCGACCGACAGAGAGAGCATGCCAGCGCTCATGACCGATGTCTGAGGCGCCGTGGAAACGGCTACCTAGTACTCATTACCTTGCCTACCCAGGTAGGTACCGAGTCGAGGTTCCGTCTTGGGCCGTTGCTGCTTCACAGCTTTGCGCATCCGCGCACGAACAACGCAAATGCACAGAGTCTAACAGAGTCTCTCTGGCAACGTCCATGTCGGACTTGAACCGAGATGGACGCATAAAGTCGACTTGCAAATGACATTCTCTTGGCGGCGCACATGTGCCGACGTGGTCCGTTGTGGCTGCGAAAAGCCAATCCCTCAATTCCCCCTGTACGAATGCCTATAGTACATACACTACTCTGCGTGTGTACATACTGTACATTGATCTGCGCAGGGGGGGTCGGTTGGAGGAATAGACAATGCCCGCATGGTTGGCGGCGGCGTCGAGTCCAAAGACGCACGTGGCTTCGCCGATGACAAGCGACGCGGGCGAAATGCTGACCAGGAGAAATGACTGAATACGGCGTGACCGAGGCTGGCATGCACTGCGGCTAGAGGGGGCCGCGAAAAATGTATCGCGCGAGTCAAGCTAAGGGACGAAGTTCTAGGGCCTGCGTGTACCACCTATATTGGTCACATGTGTTGCTGCATAGAGCACGACCAATATACAAACTAGTACGAATACCTACCTACCTCTCTACCTACCTACCCAAGTAGGTATGGTAGGCTGGCTGGCACCTAGGCAATATGTACTCTGTACCCAGGAAAGGTATTCGTACTGTATATACTCGCAAGTCAGATTGGCTTCGGCCGAGTTGTATAACAAAAAGGATGTATGTACAGTAGGACAGGGCATTGCTGCAATGTCTTGGTGTGTGTACCTACCCAGGTCGACAAGCCGCCGACGTGCAGTATTGCGCCGTCAACGGCTTCAATGTATAAAAAGAGAGCAGCTAAGCGCCTATTCTTCAAGTCGTTGATATTGCGAAAAAAAAAACGCTGCCTAGGTACCCAGCTCGTACTGAAATGATCAGATATTCTCCGTCGTTGGCCCATCAACCATGAACCCGGACTACAGTGCCCTCGGGCCTCAAGACACACTGTAGCCGAGCACTCAGGCCACAAGTTGCCGAGCGGGATACGAGCGAGGCGCGGATATTTATAGACGCTCACGACGACAAGGAGACTGACTGCTGGCCAGATGCTCATCGACAGACAAGCCGCTTCCACCAGCAGCAGCGGTTTCGACTGCGACACATGGGCGAGGGATTTTCTGCGTCATGACGTCGGTTCGGCAGAGGCTCCTGCAGCCATGACGCTGCGGCAGTTTCCAGTGAGCACAGACGCGGTATTGCAGCCAAGGGGAGCAAAATCTCTGGAACCACAGGTCATGTATGTACATATGTATTTTCGTATGTAGGTACGAACACGAACGCTGTCATATGCCCTGCTGTCCCTGTCTGATCGAGATTCTGCACCCGGTGCCTGGCCCGGAATCTAAAAACATCATTGCTTGAGAGGCTCTTGACGCAGCAACATGCCGTCATCAACACGGCTGGCCATGCTTTCCAAGGCGCACGTTGAGAAACACCAGGCGCGACGACGACTAATGAGATGACTCGCCGAGTGCATCGCATCATGATGGCCGAACCGAGCGCCAAACGGCCCGAGCACATCACCAGCCGTCAAGGATTGCTTGGATGCCTCGAGAAATACATACCCTGCTTGACCACCCTCGTGTGAGCGACATGGGTAAATAGACTTTGGCAGCGCCTCCTTTTATGCTGCACCACCCTCGTTCATGTCGACACAAGACATGGCCGTCTCACCGAGCGCGTGGCGGCCAAAACCGTCGACTGTCGCATCTTTGCCCGCCTTCCCCATGGCTACCGGCTCGTCAGCACATGCGCGGAGAGAGCAAGACCTGCCCGGCTGCTACCGAAGCTAAAGAAACAAGGTTCGCGTCTGTGAGACTATCGTAATCCTTCCTCCCGTCGTCTCGCACTAAAATATCATGTCAGCCAGAAGACAGATACCCATTGCCCATTGTTCCATCGCATGCTTCATGGTGCTCGTCTGGGGGGGAAGGGGGCCGCGTTGGGCAAGAACGCATACATACTGTACACTACATTCATCTAAACCGCCAGTGTAGGCCAAGTTGGGCGTCCAGGAACGTCCTGTACGACTTCAGGGACCCCCTTTTTTTTTATTCATCAAGTCTTCTTTATATATAAAATCCGATAACGTGTGCTCGCCGTCGGCAGCCAAGGAGCGGCCGAAGCCCGACCCCACGCCCAGGCCGCCCGACTGCCATCGGCCTCCCCGCTCTCTCTCCCCGTCTCTCTTCCCATGTGTCTCGAAGCTGCTCGGGCTAGACGATTCCATGCCCCCCATTCTTGTCCATCATCAATCATGTCGGTCCATGCTCGTCGCTCTGGACCCAGCAGCCTCAGCTCGACGCTTCTTCGCCTCCCCCTTGTTCCTGTGCCCCTCGTGCTGGACCTAGAAGGCGGAAAAAAGCCGTTCAGTTGGCACGTTCCCTTGAAGACTGTTGACGGCCGCCACTGACGCAACGAGACCCAAGGCCAAGGCATGGAGATTCAGTTTCATCTACCCGTCAGCGTCGCCAGAAACAACGTCCCGAGCGAGTGGGTCACCCTTCCTGTCTCTCTCTCTCCTGTCTTCTCTCTCTCTCTCCTCTCTCTCACCTGTCTCTCTCCTGTCTCTCTCTCTCCTGTCTCCTCTCTCCCCCCTGTCTCTCTCTCTCTCTCTCTCTCTCCCTCTCCCTCTCTCTCCTGTCTCCCCCCCCCCCTCCCTCTCTTCTCTCTCTCTCCCAGAGTGGCCCAATGCTGTACAGCCATACACACATGACATGACGCGTTGCTGCGTCCCGTCACGTTGCCAAATCAGTGGCTGATGGGCGTGCATGTAGCTCGCCCTCCAAGCCCCCCTCGGCCTCGGTGGCTCGGGGCACCATCCATCGCTTTGCTCTCGAGTCCAGAACCAGGCACACTCGCCGCAGCTCGACGCGTGCCCGTACCGGATGTGCTACCTGTAAGCTCTGCTCCATTGTGGAAGAGGCCCGGATGAGTCTTGTTCCCCGCCGCCCATGTGAATACGCCCTGTCCGTCTGCGTCCACGAGTGCTGACTGCTCTGCTGGCAGGCAAGTGAGTTGCTCCACGGTGCTCGTCTCGGCCGCCTCGTTGCTGTCCCGGTGAGTGACGGTTCGCAGGAAGCGCCACGTCAAGTGCGACGAAAAGAGGCCGGCATGCCTCAACTGCGTGAGATGGCAGGGATACTGCGGCTCGTACGCCGACCAGGCCGACTCGCCCACCTCCAAGCTCACGCACACCATGATAGTCGCCGAGCCCGCCGTCAGCGCCATCCCCTTTGCCAGCCCGGACCAGCGCACCTACTTTGACGAGTGGTCCTCGCTCTCCACCACCTTTCTCAGCGGCGGCCTCGCCCAGACGCGCCTCTGGACGGCCACGATGCCCCAGCTGACGCTGCAGGAACAGACGCTGCGCTACGGCGCCATGGCCGTCGGCGCCCTGCGCAAGGCCTACGACGTCGGCGGACCCCTGGACAGCTCCAGCAACAGGCACTACTTCAACGCCGTCAAGTACTACTGCGAGGCCCTCCGCCGCCAGTCCGAGGCGGGGCCCGGCGCCGAGTCGTGCCACGGCAGCGGCGGCGGGCTCGGCACGGCGCTGCTGTCGTCGCTGCTCTTCATCTGCTTCGAGGCCCAGTGCGGAAACATGGCCGCCGCCCTCAAGCACGTCACCCACGGCTTCAGCATGCTCAACGAGCTGGCCTCGTGCACCGACAAGGCCCCCGGCCTTGTCTCCATCGCCCCGGCCCCGCCCGCCCTGGTCCAGGAGATTCTCGACTGCTACAAGCCGCTGGAGCTGCAGTCGAGGTCCTTTATGGGATCGTACAAGAGCTTCTTCTTTTCCTCTTCGAAGCCCGCGCCGCCGCAGCCCCGGCCCGTGAGCTCCGGCCTGCCCGAGGTGGCCGGCCAGACGCCCCCCGGCCCGCCGCGGAAGCCTCGGCAAGCCCCCGTCCAGCCTTCTCCCCATTTCCGGCTTTCGCAGACTGGCTTGCCGAGCCCCCAAAGTCAGGGCAGCCCGGGCAGTCCGGTAGCGGGCCAGTCTCCGCCCCGACCCCTGGGCATCCTTCCCTTCACCAAACACACGCCTTATTTCCGCCCAAAGCTCTCGGGCATCGTCTCGCTCGACGCCATGCCCCGGGCCTTCCGGGACATGGACGAGACGCTGGGGTACTGGGCGCTCGTGCAGAGGGGCATGGTCCAGCATATTCCCATGCTGACGAGAATCACATCCCGGCTGGCCCTGACGCGAGCGGACAGCGAGGCCGAGCTGGAGACGAAGCTCGCCAGCGTAAAGCAGAACCCCGGCGTGTCTAGTTTCATCGCCGACTCGCGGCATTGGCTCCAGAGGTGGATCGAGGCCTATGAGCCGCTGTTCCAGGCCCTGGCCAGCAACCCGGCCAAGGACTCGAAGGCCTACCTCGAGGCCATCAACCTCCGCGTCGAATACCTGATCCTGTACGTCTACACGACGACGCCGCGCTTCTCGGGCATCGTCACGGCCAAGGGCCTGACGCCGCAATACCGAGAAATCAACCGCTTCGCCGAGACGCTGCTGGCGGCGCGGCCAAACTGCGGCTTCGCCATGGACTCGGGCTGGACGTGGCCGCTCTTCGTCTCGGCCTTTGCCTGCCGCGATCCGGCGGTGCGTGCCGACGCGACGCGCATCCTGGGCCAGTACCCGATGCGCAACGCGCTGCGAGACAGCCGCGTCTTCCGCGCCATTGCCCTCAAGAACGAAGAGGTCGAGGCCCTCGTGGCCACCGAGGGCGACGAGGAGGCGCAGTGGCTGCGGCTGCGCCGGCGCGAGGTCGTCTTCGAGGACTTTGGCACCAGCATCATCTACCGCTCGTCGCAACGGGACCCGCTGACGGGCCGCTGGGAGCTCGTCGAGGAGGCCGCCGACTTTGGCCTGCGCCCGGACGGCAGGCTGGACTGGAAGAGGGTGCCCATATCAGACTCGGCGTCGATCCTCTCTGGCGTGTGCTGACCGGCCTCTGATTCGGGTCCGAGGTGAAGGTCTTCTTGGATTGGAGCGGCAGCCCGACTGCCATCAGGCGACGCGCGAGCACTCGAGGCCTTGGCGGGACCAACTGTACACACCTGATATGCCTGGATATAGCGAGAGAAAGAGCATGCGGCCGAGCAATGTGCCAGGCTCGTCGATGGAGTGGCCTTGGGGGAAGATGTGGCCTCGACATTCGCGCAGAACACCTGCCCAGTACTGAGCTCTCGGGAGTCTGAAGAGAGCTCACACATGGCCAAGGCCCGGCCTGCTTACTCTGAGGCATCCGTGGCTGGGGACTGGTGCTGGCGTCCATGGCGGGTCAAGGAGGTCCCTGTTCAAAGTGTTGCGCAACTTGCCCTGCCCCCCCCGCTGTATCAGCATGAGAACACGCGCTCTCATCTTACCGGAGTCTATAAATATTTTTACTTCACCGGTCTCGTATCGAAGCGTGATTGGTTTAGTGGTAAAATTCTCCGTTGCCATCCGAGCAACGTCGGGGAGCCCTGGGTTCGATTCCCAGATCACGCAACCAATTTTTTTTTCTCGTTCGTATCACCTGGTTTCTCTCTCCCCCGGCTTTCTCTTTGCCATCATCCCGCAGACGTCCTCAACCTACCTCAAAAAGTGATTGAATCATCATTTCATCCTCTTCCCTTGTTAGCTTCTCCCAGTTGGCTGGATCCAGAAGGCCGTCCACGTCATCGCCGGCCCTCTCGATATACCAGCCCGCCACGTCGACCATGGCGCTCAAATGTGAGCTCGCGCGGAAGACATCGTTGGCCTGGTTGATCATCTCCCGCCCGTGCATGATCAAAGACGACCGCAAGAGCTGAAGGTTGCCATCATTAGGAAGTCCCCGAAAGCGCAGGTGTGCGGCTTCGCGGTAGGCTGAACAGAAGCGACGCGTGAAACGAGACAGCGCATCGTATAGCGCCTCGTCGTCCACCGCCGCCATTAACTCGCAATGCATACTCGCGAGGAACTGCGCAACGTCGCCATTGACTCCACGCCCGTTGGTTTGCGCAAACTACGAGAACTGGCGTCAGGTCGCCCTTGGGGGGCTCGCAGCAAGACTGACCCAGGGGTGAAATCCCCGAGCGCCAGGCACTCGCGGTACCTATGCTTGGGGCTCTTGTACTCCTCCATGGTTCGAAGGTAAAGCTGCTTCGCACGGGGATGCAGTCGAAGACGTTCTCGAACGGGCTCGACGGCGGCTTTCCACACCACGTCGTCCGTCAAGGAATGAGTCAGACGGGCGGCCACCTCTGGCAGTGCCCTGATTCTGTTGACGGTGGGCTGGCCATGAACAACGGCGAAAGCTTGACCGACGGCAGAGGCAATGCCTTCATTTCGTCGCCAGTCGTAGCACGGGACTTGATAAACTGGACAATGTTGACGAGGGAGCCGAAGTCGTTGAGCACCAGGATGGACGCTTCCTGATCCGAGTCGCCAAGTCCTAGATGACGCTCGTTGCCCTCGTCGTGGCGAATGAGTCTCGGAATGTCCCATGGGGGCGACAGCTTGCGCAGCTCGAAGAGGGCACCCCCTTGGCCCCAAAGAGCCAGCACCTCGGCCTCCACCGCCTTGACGAGGCGGCAGTAGGAACACGTCAGCCTCTCAGCTCTTCCTGTTGCCGCTCCAAGCTGTGACCATACCTGTCGCTGCGTGGAAAAGCTCCATTACGGGCCAGCAGCCTCGACGTACGGCCGCGCGTGCTTGAGGATGAGGCTCGGGTACGGGGCGTCGCCAGCCGTCAGGGTGGCGCGGAGGGTGATGTTGACAAGGCCACCTGTGAGCCGCTCGACTTGCCATGCTGTATCCGGATAGACTGAGGCAAGGTAGGCTTGGTAGTTTGCCGTCAGTTCCATGTCTTTCCCTTTCCCCTCGTGGTTGCCACTGGCGGGGTCTTGAGGAAGCTGTGATGCGCGGTGGGGAGGCTGGACTGCTGTCGGTTTGTCCGTCGGCCCACCCTCCCTTGCAGTTCAGTCGGGCAACGAGACGCTGATGGCCACTTCTTTTGTTGGCTGGCGACGATTGCTCCGTGGCGGCAGAGGGAGTCGCAAAGACAAGGCGATGGCCTGTACCACCTGGCAAGCCCAATTGGCGTCGGAAAGGGATTGTCCGTTTGTCCCTGCGGCCGACTGACGATTCGGCCCTGACCTTGGACCGCGCACCCTCTCGTCGGCTGGGGGGAGCACAGCCAAACTCTTGACAATGCCGACAGAATATAAACTGCACGCTTGGGCTTCCGACTGTCGCTACACCATCGGCCCGGGGCGCTTGTACGTCTCCCGATGGCCTCCATGAAACATGGTACATCCCAAGTCGGAAATGACCAACCAACGGCTTGGAGATGCGACGGGGGTGACCTGTGACGATGCACCGCTAATCGCCGCCCTCGGTTCTCGCCCAGGGATTCACGGGTCCAGCGCGGCTATTCCAGGTCGAATTGCCGCAGCCTCTTTGGCCCATTGTCCTTGTTCCTTCTGGCCTTTCGCTGCCTCTTCCGTCTCTTGTGCTCGCCAGAGGGAGGAGATGTTGAGCCCAGCTCCGGAGCGTTCCCCCGGTCTTGCCAGGTCCAAGAGCCCGGCAGCCTGGGTGATTGTGAGCAACCGAGTAAATACAAACGCCCCCCGTTGTTGCTGTCCAGAGGTGTCTCTCTCTTTCTATTGCCAGCTGACAGCACCCGGCATTCAGGGCAGGCACTCTCGCACCGTTGTTGCCCCGGCCCGTTCTCGGGTACCGGCAGCACCTCAAGGAGTCCCGGTGCAGGTCCTGCCTCGAGTTCCTGCCTCATCTGAATGGATACCTGAGGTATCTACCATATTCAGGCTACCTTCCTGCCTACCTACCTACGTCGTCGGCAGTTGCCTCAGGTGACCACTTTGCCTGCTCGCTAGAGCCGAGTGAGATTTTTGTTTCTGACCCCCCCCCCCAAGCTGGCCGTCTCCAGGTTTCGCATAACAACAACAACAGAGTCCAGCCCTTCGGCCTCGCCTTTTCACACCGGTTCTGTTTGCCCACGTCTGCCATCCCCACGACATCTATTCCTACCGTCACGGGCACCCTCGTTCGTCTCTTGGCCTTTCGTCCGACTCTCGGGTCCAGAAGCTCGCTGGAAGCTGTCAAACCTGGGATCCGAGTGCGGCATCGCGGCACCCAACGCTGTTTGTTCTCACCCTCCCCTCGTCCAAAGCCCAGCCCAACTAATGCCATGCTCTCATAGAAGATGGACCTCATGTCTCGTGCCCACATCATCGCACAGCATGTGCAGAGATCCGTCTGCCGTAACGCCGAGGCCGGCCTGCCCCAAGAGTGGCACCGTCTCCCAGAGGTCCCTCTCGCTGCCGAACTCATGGCCAATGACCCGCCTGATTTGCCAGAGATTGTCGAAATGAGACCGGTTCCCAAGTACGATTTCCTCGAAGCGCAATATCGCCTCCACCGCTTCGAGACGACCGAGATTCTTCGCAGGACGATTGTGCAGTTTCGTCGGGATCCTACCACGGTCGATGGCGACAGTGCCTCTATTTATACGGAGGTGAGCTCCCATCTTTTCTCGGCGGCAAAGAGCTCCATTTATTGACATTTCTCCCAGGTGTACGTCAAGGGAATTGTTTTGACCAGGACTGGTCCGGCCAGCCGCATCGTCCTCTCCAAGACGCATTCGCAGCAACAAAAGCCGGGCAGTCAAGCCAACTGCTTGATCCCAGGATCTCTCGTGGTCCTGACACCTCGCTCCGACGGCTTCCGGACCAAGTGCCTTGTCGCGACCGTGGCAAACAGATTCGAGGGGACCGATGGGCGCCTCACGTCCATCGAACTCTTTTGGGCCGATGAAGGCGACGCTGTCATCAATCCGACATTGGAACTCGTCATGCTCGAGCCCAAAGGACAATATTTTGAATCCATCCGGCACACCATGACTGGCCTGCAACATGCCGCAGTCTTCGAGTAAGCTTGCTTGTCCTGCTCCGAGACGGGCCAACGCTGAAGCCGGCTGACAGTGTTCTCAAAGTTCCAGGTTCGACAAATACATCCACCAGGCATCGACTCGCCACCAACCCGCGGCCTATCTGAGGGAGACGCCTTACAATGCTGCTGTGGTTCCAGACAACGCGCAACAGCTGGACCCATCTCAGCTCGAGGCCCTCAAGCTAGCTACCTCGCAGGAGCTGGCAGTCATCCAGGGCCCTCCTGGAACCGGCAAAACCTTCACGTCGATTGTGGCCATCGAGAGCCACGTGCGCACAATGAAGATGATCCATGGAAACAGGGTCGACGGCGCTGCCAATCCTGTTGCCCCCATTATCGTCGCCGCACAGACAAACCACGCCGTCGACCAAATCTTGGAGCGTTGCGTGAAGCTCGAGATTGGGTCCATTGCAAGACTCGGAAGACGCTCTGAGATCGAGATGATCAACGAGCGGAACATTTCCAACATAGTACGACGCTCAAAGGCAACCAGGTCCGATGGCAAGGTAGAGGCCTCCCTGAGAGATCTCCGAGCTCAGCTTCGAGAGTTGGTGCAGCAGTGCCTGCCAAAAGGACTTCTCAAGGCAGAAGACCTCCACGACTTGGGTATTATCACCGAGAATCAGTTCAACTCTCTGACCCAGGATGACTGGGAGACAGAGGTGGGCGAAGAGGACGAGGACGAGGCGCAGAGTGACATGGCCAAATGGCTCGACGAGTACATTCAGCAGCGGGACTACCAAAAGGCAACGCAACGGGACGCGGAGACTGCTCCTGGTTTTGGACAGGGAGCCGACTTTGTCCCGATTGACATGAGCCGGCCTGATTGCATCCTCAAGGCTCTCCATCGCGACAATGGCCACGCTTGGTGGCACAGGGCAGAGCAATCGTTGGCGCGCAACTCGGATCTGTACCAGATCAAGCCTGCAGAGCGAGGCGCCGTCTATTGCTACCTGTACAATACCCTGTTTGCCCAAGTCACGGCCAAGATACAGGGACTCTTCGCGCGCTACCAGGAGGTTTGCAACAAGATTAAGATGACTCGGTGGGAGAACAACATCAGGGCCCTGCACGCCGACGGTGTCCAGATCTTGGGGTGCACAACAACAGGGCTCGTCAAGTACCGCGGCATGCTTGCCGCGATGAAGCCTCGCATCCTCTTGGTCGAAGAAGCTGCTGAGGCGCGAGAGGCCAACATTGCAGCAGCACTGCTGCCGTCTCTGGAGCAGCTGGTCCTGGTCGGCGACCACCAGCAGCTAGTCCCCTATGCCGATATGCAAGAACTCTGCCGCGCCCCTCACCGACTGACGGTCTCGCTCTTCGAGAGACTTGTTAACATCAATGTGCCTTATTGTGCCTTGCGCGTGCAGCGCCGGATGATTCCAGCCATCCGCCAGATTGTACAGGTCTTTTACCCGAATCTGGAAGACCACGACGTCGTCAAGGACCTCGAGCACCGACCGCCTGTGCCGGGCATGGGAGAATGCAAGTTGTGGTGGTTCCAGCACCAGTGGGTGCAGAGCCGTGGCGACGGCGGCGTCAGCTATTCGAACCACAAAGAAGCAAGCATGGTTGTCGGTTTTGTCCGTCATTTGGTTCGAAGCGGCGTCGCCCCGGAGCAAATCACGGCCCTGGCCTACTACACGGGCCAAGTCGAGCTGATCAAAAACAAGCTCAAGCACGACGCCTACCTTGGCGCCCTGGAGTTCGAGTGGTCCGTCAGGACCATCGACGGTTTCCAAGGGGAAGAAAACGACATCATTCTCCTCTCTCTAGTTCGAGGACCGGACGTCAGCCGTGGCAGGGCGATGCCCGGCTTCGTGGCGGACGAAAACAGGGCGGTGGTGGCGACGAGCCGCGCCAAGCGCGGCTTTTACATCTTTGGCAACGCTCAGAATGTGCTCCGCGGGAACAAAAGGAGCCGGCAGACGTGGGAAAAGGTGTTTCGCGCTTTTCGAGGACAAACGGCGTCGTATATCCCCCTCACGTGTGCCGCACATGGTGCCGAGTGGAGGGTCTACCAGCCTGAAGACTGGCGGCTCGTGTCGGCGAGTGGGTGCCATAGGAAGTGCATCGAAAGGCTTCAACGTGGCCCTGCACTTATCACGGCGCCCAGTGAGCACCCGCCGAGCAGCTCCCCGTCTGTTGAGAGCGATCAAGCCCCATCGAGCGCGTCGTCCACGACAGACGCTATCAAGGCGGCCCCGAGGTATCAGACGAGCGACGAGTTGATGGAGGGAGGCATGCGCAAGCTCTTTGCCAGATACGATGCGGCGTCGGAGGCTTTGGACGAAATGGACGTGTCAAATTCAGAGTCGGATGGCGGGTTGCTCATTTCGCTGGGGCCCGAGTGAGAGCAGTGGAGGGAGGTGACGGTTCACGGGAGGGAGAGGTGAGGTGCAGTGGGCAGAACAGAGGCTGGCTCCAGCAATTGCATTCCACACGTGGCAGCCGACGAGGTTAGGCTCTTTACGGTAGTTTTCAATTCAACTTTGCGTAGGTGGCCTTTCTGCACGGGCTGCTTGTGACGAGGTCAAGTTGGTGACCAGCCAAGTCCCCGGCTGATTGGTGGTTTCTACGGAGAGTTGGTTTGCGCGATGCGAGTGCGTGTAGGCGTTGAGAGTGTAAGTCGTCAAACAAGTCAAAATCAAACGTTCCAGTCGCAAACTCTCCAGAGCTGAAAAGGGCAACGTATTCTAGATAACCTCGTTCGAGAGTCTCAAACATTGCCTTGGTGGCATTGGGATAGTACATGTGGACTGACAGACAAAACCATGTGAGGACAAGAAAGGCAGGCCTCCATCTACATCTTTCCTTTGATCACTTCTTTGCCTTCGCCTTGCCCTTTGTCGCCCCCTTTGCCTTCTCCCTTTCCGTTCCCCTTGTCTTTATGCTCTTGGAGCCCGAATGCTGGCTCCGCAGCCACTCAATCTCCCGAAGTATCTCTCCTTCATCCCAGGCCCGATCATGGCAATGCTTGAAAAAGCTCTCGTTGAGCAGCCTCTTTCCCTCGGCGCTCTGGGGGCCCGTATCCAGCAGCTCCAGCTCCAGGTCTAGGAGCGCCACTTCCCGCTCGCCCAGGTCGTCCTGGAAGTTCTCGACCCAGTAGTCCCGTAGGCTCTTCTTCTGCCCGGGCATGACTCTGGCCGACTTGGCTATCGTCATCTTTTCTGCGTGTGATGAGTGGGCGGGTAGTAGACCGCGGTTCTGCTGGTGTCGAGTACCGGTGGCGGAGAATACAGAAGCTTGTCGCTTTCGAAGCGAGTTGTAGTAGTGTGCCAATGGCGGTTCGGCTGCAACTTGACTGACTGTACAGGGCGAGGAACAAGACGGCCCACGACATCCTCATCGAGACTCTTCTTATATACCTCGCTCATGCTACGCAATCGTCATCGTCGACTCGGGCCCCGCCAGACTTAAAGTCCCGTTCCCGACAAAGCCTCGAATTCAAAGCCCCTGTCAAAGCCGTCAGGGGCGCGCCTCTTGTGAACCGGGCACGGGCGGACAAGCCCTGGGCTCTCCTCACGAGACGAGATCCACGGCGCTTTTTTTGTTACGCGAAGCACGAGGTCGGCCCCTTGGTCGGGGAACGCGAGCTGAACATGGCTTTTGCTGGGAGATGTCTGGCGACGAGGCTTGATCACGGTGCAGACCTCTCTTTCTTCTCCCGCCGGCTTCTTTTCCGTCTTGTCGTGGCCGCCAAGGTCCCGTTCCGGCCCATGGCGACTCCCAAGCCCAGCCGTCAGCGGGCTGTGATTTGCGTTGGCCGCCCCATCTTCAACATTCTGAACACTTGCAAAAGGCTGTCCTCAAACGTTCAAATTCTGGCGATGCGGTCTCGACGACTTCAAGGCTTTCCGTCTACAAGGAGAACCCTTCAACAAGTTTTCCATGCAAAATTGACACCAGGTGTGTATTACTCGGGTGAGCACATCTCGCGCCTTTGGCCCGTGCTATTCAAACTCGACTCGCTGTTCACCTTCTAAGAAACACACAGCGCTTAGACGGTTGAAGATCCAAGGTGGTCGGTCGGTTGGTTATCTCGAGAGTCATCTAGCAAAGTCGGAACTACTACGTGATCACTTGATTACGTTGCCAGGCGGCAAGTCAATCTTTCAAGTTCAATAGCCTTCAGTCCCAACGGCCTCGACGCATTATCCGTGCCTCGAGTATGAATACCCATATACAAACGGGCCGTTAAAGAGTTTTGGTCGGACAATGGACAGACTTCGGATGATTAAAGCGGTTCCTGATTGATCATTCAATGCTCCGGCGGTCTTCATTGACGTCGAGGAACGGAGGACTCAGCATACATGAGTCCCATCCAGCCCTGCTTTTCCGTTTCCAACCTCTCCTAGGAAACCAACCTCCTGGACTCGCCATTGCCTCGCTGCGACGAGTGTTAGGCAAGTCGTCCATTTCTAATACATGACCTGAGCTGTTTGCCCTCGTGTTGCCCCTCTGGTGCTCAGAATCGGAATCTCTCAACGACAAGAAAAGAAAAAAAGCAGTGCAGAGCTTGGCCAACCTCCAACTCCGAGGTTCCAAAAGACATTAATCAAGGAAACCTTTTGGGTTCGGGACATGTCCTGACCCTTTCCATCTCCGCAATAACATGAAACCAAGACCCAAGGGGAATGCGCATGTGTTCCCTTGCTTCTCTGACTCGTCCTTTAGGGGTATTATCATTATGTCTAGAGGCAGCCGCAGCGCTGCCTCAAATATTGTCATCCAGTAAATCGGACAAGTCGCAGCATTGCAGAGTCGGACGTGCGATACAGTAACACATTAGTAGGCTAGGCGAGAAAAAGAACCCCCGTCTCGAGACGGAGACAGTCGGAGTAACGCGCGGGGACAACATTCGCATCAAGTCAGAAGGGCGTCAAGACGTGACTCGCGGGTCCCCAAAGTATTGCATCATGCCCCAGGCACCTTGATGGCCCGCGTCCGACGGCTGCGGCGTTGTGTCGTGCAATGTGCTCCCAGACAGAGCATCCCAGCCGTCAAAGCCAACGGGGGCCGGAGAGTACTCAAAGTCCATCGAGTCGGCGCTTGCGGGGCCCGACGACGACGACAGCTGCGGCAGCTCTCGAGTGTCCAGGGGCGAGTGCGTCGACGGCAATGGCGAATGAGAGGCGGTTAAAGGAGAGTGCGATGCCGTCAGTGGAGAGTGTGATGAGGATTCTGGTGAGGGCCCAGACGCCGTCGTAAACTGCTGCGACGGCACAAACATTGCGTTTCGAAACGTCGAGTAGGAATCGTGGCTGTTTGGGCTCGAAGACGGCATCATGGACTGGTGCGGCGACTGCGAGGGCACGGTGGGAAAGGCCGCGTGGACATCTTGCGAGGGGTATTGTTGAGGCGGCCCCATGCTGGTCGCCGGAGGGCCAGAGAACTGCGGGGAGCCGAGAGGCCCCGAGGTCAGGACGATGTCGGCCAAGTCATAGGCAGACGTGACAATCCACTGCGCCTCGCCCTCGTCGCCCGAGAAGAACTCGAGCAGGTCCTGGAGCTGGCCGGCGCTCTCCTTTTCCAGGAAGCCCTGGGCGCGCCCCGTCTTGCTCGGGTGCCAGCTAAACTGAGGCCGCCGGCCGGTGTAGTCGGATTGCTTGCTGTTGACCAGGGTGTCCCAGGCCTCGTGGATGAGTGGCTGGTGAAGGAGGCCGTAAATGACCCTCGAGTGCATCCAGTCCCCCTTGGTCATGCCCGACTCGAAGTGACGGGCGACGTGCTCGACGTGGCGTTCGCGGGCCGGGTGGAGGGCGGAGCAAAAGCCGCAGGCCCAGTACTTGCGTTTGCGGAGGAACTTGACCACCTTTTCGGCGTGGGGACACGTCTTGCAGCCGTGACACTGCTTGTGGTGCTGGTTGAACGAGTTGGAGCCCCAGAAGCTGCGGTTACAGCCGGGCTCGGGGCAGGGGTACTTTCTCCAGCGCTCATGGAACTCGTCCTCGTGACGCTTCCAGTCGTACTTGCGCTTGAAGCTGGTCTCGCACGAGGTGCACCAGTAGACGTTTTGCCTGCCCGGGCTCGTGGCGGAGGAGCCAACGTGGGAGCCGCTGAGAACCGGCATGCCCCCGGCTGGAGGGGGCATGGGCAAGGGGGCCATGGACCGGTTGCCCGTCGTTCCAGAATGCCACGAAAAGGAGGATTGGCCTGAGTTGGTCGACCAGATGGAGGCGTGGCCCGAGGAGCCCGAGCTGACCGAGGAGATGGATATCCTGGGGCGGTGAGAGTGAGAGAATGGCGCAGGAGGGGCCATGAAGATGGAGGCATCGGCATCATTGACGGCGGTCGTGGGCCGCTCGGGGGGCGGATTCGGCGAGGCCAGCGTCGAGGGAGGCCAGGTTCGGGAGACGTCGTCGGGCAGCGTCTCAGGCTTGATGGCTATGGACGGGACTGGCGGCGGGGCGGTGGAGGGAGGCGGGCCCGAGACGGAGACGACTGGCGTAGGCCTTTCCGAGGCCGAGGGGGTTCGAGATGGCGAGGTCGGAGGGGCGCATCGTTGCGGGGGAGGCGGTGGCGGCGGATGTTGAGGGGCGAGCGAGTGTGGCGGTTGCGTTATCGGTTGGGGTGAAGCGAACGACTGAGCCGCAATGGGCAAGGAAAACTGTAGCGACTGGCTGTCGTCGACCCACTGGTGAAGGAGGTCCCTGGAGAAGCCCGAGTCGATGAGGACCTGCAGGTTCTTGCGGGCCTCGGCGAGCACGTCTTGGGGCGTAGAGTCGAGCTGGTCCAGATCGAGCTGCGACGGCGATGAGGCCGACGATCTCTGGGCGGGCAGCGAGCCAGACTGTCGAAGCTGCTGGTGACGATGGTTCTGATCCATGACGCGGCTTCACATGAGGGGTGAGTCGACGAGGCAATAGAGCGAGAGGCCGGCGACGACGAGGGCGCTCAGAGACGAGGCGAGCGAGAATGAATGAATGTGCGAGATGAGCGAGAGACTGACTGAGCGAGAGACTGACTGAGCGAGTGAAGTGGCTGAGAGGGAGAGAGCGAGAGAGCGAGAGACCGCGCGCGAGAGAGAGGGAGAGAGAGAGAGAGCGAGCGAGCGAGCGAGAGAGGCGACGAGGAGTTTAGGTAGGCATGGAGGAAGAGGAGGGGAGACGAGGGGAGGCGAGGACAGGAAAGGAAAGGAGGGAAAAGAGCGAGAGAGGCAGAGGAAAAGAGAGGAGAGAGCGAGAGCGAGAGAGCGAGAGGGACAGGAGGAGACGAGAGGAAATGGACGAGCCAACGACGAGGCCGAAGAAAAGGGACGTGTGTAACAGGTCAAGCCCACACACAAGAGACCAAGCGGGCACGGCAAGGTTGCGCTCGAAAAAGGCGCGAAGCTGCAAATCAAGAAGAGCAAAGGCGAAGCAGGGATCAATGCTGTGCCTGGATGGGGATGGATCTCGACGAGGCAAGAGAGACGGGTACCTGACCTATAGCGCCTGGGCGACGGAGGTACCGCCGGCTAACCTTGACCACATTGGGGGCAGGACACCTCGATGCACCCCCCCTGGCGAGGTACATGCCCTGTAGGTACCTTGCATACGGCGCTGTCGGGATGCTTGACAAGAGGCGCCAGGCTTATTTCGGTACTTACCTAGGTACCGGGTACTAGGTAAATGAACTCCCCCTCTCCATCATCCCAGCGCGAGTATACTATCTAGGTACCTAGGCAGTACTGGTACGTGTTGCAGCTGGTGCCCCCGCTGCTACCCTCAAGCCGCGCGAGACATTTCTCCGGCAGCTTTCTCTGTAGGAGCTTGCACGGGATGCAGTGCACGTGTACGGCTGCGATGCCTTGAATTGACTACCTCGGCATCTACACTTGGTACGAACAGGTGCTGTGAATACCTAGGTACCTACCCCATGGAGTGCAGGCCTCCCTATGTAAGGTGCCTGGCTACCCACCTACCAAGTACAGAGGTAGGTATGGGTGCTGCCACTCACTACCAGGTACGAGAAAGGGGGCGTTTCGGGTCAGGGGGGTGCGCATATGCGCGTGAGGTGCTACAGGCCGCGCTGGGGTCTCTGCGCTGTAGATTACCCACCCACAGTGCAAGCGTGTGGGTACATGCAGGTACTTGCTTTCCTTCTGGCAGAATGTCCTCGTGTGCATGCACAACGAACCGATATGAACGAGGCTGTGAGCACAACAGGACAAAAATAACAACGATGCCACACTTGCTGCCATCCTCTTGTCCCCAAGTCTGTGCCCGGGGGCTCAGGCCTGAGGGGGCACGTCATGTGCGTATGTACAGCAACCTACCTAGGTACTACCTCACCTACTACCAGGTGCCCAAGGCTCCTTACTTTGGCTTACCAGGTACCTGCCTCCGTGCCCAAGGTAGGTTCCGAGTACATGCTCGCTGAAGACTTGGTGGCGTCGGCAAAGATGGCGGTTGCCAGGTGCGCTACATGACCCTTATTAGGCAAGGCGGTAGCTAAAGCACCACTGGTGAGCGCATACATATGTATGCTGTTGTACGTCAAGGCGCAGAGCAGCAAGCCCGAAGCCTCGCGAGGCTCGGGCCAATCTCTTTTTTTATCCTCTCCTCTCGGCATCTTTTTGACGCGACTCGGCGGATATGGCCTTTGATGGAGGATGGGGGCTGCTTGACGAGTGACTTGGACAGGAGGGGACGCGAGGTACATGCTGCTCTCCGTGTCCGGGTACCTACCTGTACAGGTAGGCAGGTGCCTTGCGTAGGTACTAGCTCACAGCCCCCCCCTTTCTCTTCCATCGGAGCCCCAAAGCGCAGTCATGGCCGTGCAAGAAAGCGTGGGTTTCGCCTCGGCTGGGAGGGGGCCGCATTCGAGAAGCAAGCGGCAAGGAAATGGACTGAAACACGCAGTGGGAAAAGGGGTGGAGACGAGCGATGTGGTGCATTGCATCACGGCGGCGAGCCCGTGGAACAAGAGCATTCATCATTCATTGTTGTCATCATGCTCCTTTTCCAGGGGTGCAGGTAGAGGAAGGTACCACATTCGTACAGTGCAGTGCATTCTGACATGCCTTGCGCACATGAGATGCGCGCACAAGATGCACATGCAGTCGCTCAGAAGAGTCCATGTTGATATCTATTGATGCATACGAAGTATAGAGTTGTACGCACATACATAGGTAGGTAGGTACTAGGTAGGTATGTATGTACATACCTACATGCGTAGCACAGTACCGTGCTCCTGCTCGCGTCTTGATACTGCTCGGGCTACAGAGTACTGTATGTACTGTACAGCCGGCAGATGCTCCTTTTGTCCACTTGTGCCTTGGCTGAATTCTTCGTCCGCATCCCTCCGAGTCTCGGCATCTACCTACTGTATGTACCTGTCTTTGGCCTTTTTGCGCAATCTTGCACCTCCTCGCGCGCAGCAACAGCTTCCACGTGTCGTTGATGCATGTTGCCAAGCTGGAAGAGAGTCCTTTTCGACCCTTTTTTGCTGCACTCACGGCTGGGGGGATACTTGATGGAATATGGTACTTGGCGAGAGGAGAGGAGGGACGGGAGAGTCCGAGTGCTTCTTGGCACTCGAGGTAGCTACCTAGGTACGGTGCCTTGCTGAATAAGGCCCCGACATGAGATATTACCTACTGATACCTACGATTACTTGCGACGAGAGTCTTGCCGTGTCTGTATGTATGGACGCATTGCCTCGTGTAGGTGCTGCTGCTGCCATCCGTCCTTCTTTCACTCTGCCTTGGTAGCCAGCCAGTGAAACGTTACTGCCGACGCAAGCTGTTGTCTGTGTACTTTTGGGGGCCCATTATCAGCCGCTGATCTCAGGAGTGGGCTCGGGCTGAAGCACCCCGAGCCAAGGCGACGACAGGACACAGAGGAGGCAGTCAAAGGCTACCCCGTCGACACATGGTACGACGTGATATGAGCCATCTCTGCATACGGGTACCTGCCCAAGTGAATGCAGCAAAGGGGGGCCGGCCTTTGATAACCTTAATTACCAGTTGTTGCGCCCGTAGGTACGGATATCTAGGTACCTTATCTCCATGTACAGTGGGTACCTGCAGTAGCTACGAATACCTTGCGTTAGCAGGGCAGGCACAAAGCGGTCCAGTCCCAGTCCCTGGGCAGGCGAGCACTGACCCGGACCAACACCTACCTGCCTCATTGGGCCGGCGAGGACGGAGTACGCCGGGAGCTCAAGTATCTCTCCCGACGCGAGATACCCAGATCCACTGCGGCGTCTCCGGCTTGGGCCAAGTAGCTGTCGGGGTCCGAGATACCAGCTCGAGGCGACAACCTGAGGCAAAAAAGAAAACCGTGCTTCTGAAAGAATTCTGCACCCACCACCACCATCTCCACTGCTTCGTGATGGCTTCTACCTCGTCTCGCCGTCGTCTTCATTCTCGCCTTCGGCCGTCTCCAGACTCGGTGACGGCTCTTTCTATCCACGGCCATGACGGTCCTGTTTTCCTGCAAGACAGGTTGGATGCCTCTGCCCGGCCAAGCAATCGTGGCCACCCGCACAGACACCTGAAACGTCTCGCGGGAACCGAGCCAGCCCGTCGTCTTCCCTCGTCGCCGTCAGCCGCATTGTACAATGTCATGCTTCCCGTCTCGCGAGCCAACGCCGCGCCGGGTGTTTTGAAACGCTCCGAGGCCTACCTACCTATGTCTCCGAAGCTGCAGCCGACCAATGGCGTCGCCCCCCGGACCACCCCAAGACGCCCAGGCCTCCTCCACCTCGTTAACCTCTCCGCTTCAATTTAGCATCGCCAAGTCCATGTACAATCATCTGACGACCACGTCTGGCCCATGGACCCAGCAAACAGGGCCAGAGTGGGCTGATTTCTCTCCCATGCCCGCCCGGTCCTCCGCTTCGGTCTTTTCCGTGGCGCCAGACTATTTCCTATGCCCTCTGTCCCGTCCGCCAGCCAAAACCACGTGCCATCTGCTCCGATCGACCGTCCAAGTGACGGGAGGCGGCAGCGCCCTTCGGCTCTTGCGGACAGTCGACGACATGCTTCTTTCTCCGAGCCTGGCCCGTCGCCCTGCTGCTGCTTCGTTGCCAAGGACGGCGCCGCCAGCGAGTCAGGGCCGTTGCCCCTTCTCAGCCAAGCTTGAGGACGGGGCTCGGAGCCCCGTGTATGGTTACCGTGAAGCCATCCTGTCTGTGCCTGCTTCCCAACCGTCGGGTCACCCCATCTATTCGGGTCTTTGACGTGACTCCCCTCAGCCTTGTCATGGTCTGCGAACCAAGGCCCCGAGGCCATGTCCCATGGATACCCCCGGCGGGCCTCGGCATGACCGCCCGGTTGCGTGGTCGCGCAGCACCGTGCCCTCGAGGCGAGCACAGCTCGAGCACGTTGCTCAGTCTACAGCAATTTCAGTGACTCTTTTCCCCCCACGAAGCCGGAAAGGGAGGCACCAAGGCTCGCCTCGGCAAAGGCCGAATGCATTAATGAGCGCCGACGAATGAGGCGCCGTCACGAGGTTGCATCACTCCGCAGGCCGAGCCATGGCTCCCACATGGCTCCCCTCATGTCTCGATCAGTCTTTGCGGGACAGGGCCTGCATGCGCGGCGGGGCCGGATCCTCTCGATGCCGCGGCGTTTGACACGACGAGGACTGCGAGTGAATGTTGGCTGCGGGATTCGCTCGCTCAATTTCCGGCCTTCTGCTCTCAAACTGACGGCGAACCCAGATCCGCAATGACGACAGATCGACCCGAAGGCCCGTCGCTTCCCTGACAGCAATCACTGAGTCTGACAGTGAGCCAAAACAGTTTCGCACCCGTTTGGATGGGTTCGTGCCTGGTGGATCGGCAACGCCTGTATTAAGGTTTTCCCGTGAGCCATTGCCGTCCTGAGCAAATGAGAGCCAATATCCGCATCAAGTCTTGGACCCTCCGCTCTTTCTGCTCGGGAGAGAGAGGGCGCCTCATCTTTACAACAGGTCATGTATCGCGATGGCGTGAGATTGCGCGCCCCGTGGGCCGCGATACAATGCTGTTTTTAGCCACTCTCTGTCCATGCCATGGCCCCCCTCGACGCACAACTTGGCATATCTCAAACACTGGCCTTTGGTCTGTGCTCTCGGAGTTGGTACGCAGGCAGGATTGCGCTATATATAGGTATCTATACAGATACAGGCTTCAACTCCTATTCTCCGACCCAGCTTGCGGGCTCCACCGGGCACTGCCAGCACAAAGATGAAACGCCCAGTCACCTCTCCGCTTCAAGGCAAAAGCCATGCTCCTTGCACCTAGCGACGAGCTTTCCGGAAATGGCTACCAGTCCCCGGCCATGGCATCAGACACCCCCTTGGCTCGTGCACGCCGTCTCCGCCCGTTGGGCCCTGCTTGACTTTGCAGCTTCCCAGCAGAAATCACAGAACACAGAACAGGCGCTCAACTTCTCGTATTGCGATATTAGATGCCGTCTCACGCTTCGTCTGATAGAACTGGCAGTCGATCCCCGACGTCGTGGCCTGTCGGGGATGTCCTCTCTTGAGCGGAGCCCCCCCCCCCCTTCCGTTTTCCAGTATGGGGTAATAGGCCATGCGCAAGCACGTTGGCGGTTTCACCAGTCCAAACATTGCCCTTTTCCTTGGTAAGCATGAATAATGTACGACCAGTAGAGCATCAAAAGGGTCCAAGGTCCGAAAGGGGCCATTTCTCTCGAGCTGCGGCTGGCCAGGCCTTGGCGAGACAAGAGGATGCGCGGGACGCTTCCTACACACGGATGGCGGCGTTTATGCGCTGGTGCTAAAGTAGTAGTTTTCCCACAGGTACTCGTAGTCGTCGAGGATGCCTGCGACGAAACCGGGCATCCTGCGCGTGAGGCCTCCGACGACGCCCCTCGTGACGTTGTCGTAGAAGGCGCCGCGCATGGCCCACCAGGCCATGGCCCACGCGCGCTTGTTCCACTCGTCGCGCTCGAGCGGCGTGGTGCGCAGGCCGCGGTCGCGGAGCTGCCTGGCGGCATACTCGACAGCGACGCCGACGAGCCAGGGCGTCCACGACTTTGCGTTGCGGCTGCGGGAGAGGGCGAGGGCGTAGGCGAGGGGCACGAGGATGTGCAGCACCTCGGCGGCGCGGGCGGAGCCGTCGAGGCGGTTGAGCAGCTTGGCGGCGGGCTTGATGTCGTCGGCCGTCAGCACACGGCCGAGCAGGTAGGAGCTTATGTCGGACGGGTCGGGCAGCGAGGGGAGGCTCATGCCCGTCCGCGGCATGGCCCACTCGCGCTCATGGGGGGGTCTGAGGGCGTCTGCGTTGAGGAGCATGGGCTCGTCGTCGACGGGGCCATGCTCTCCCTCGGCCTCGTCTTCTCCCTCGGCGGGCAAGACGGCCTCCCGCTCCGGCAGGGCGGGCGAGAGCAGGGGCCGAGCGCGCGTGGCGCGCAGCAGCAGCAGGCGGCAGGCCGCCTTTGCCGCCTCGATGGCGACGACGACGCGCCAGCGGGCGCGGGGGCCGCCGCGGCGCTTGGCCGCCATCTCGCACAGCAGCTGCGTGTAGACGAGCATCTGCAGGACGAGGGCGACGCGGCGGTACAGCGGGCTGCGGTGCGCCCAGAAGCGCGTGTAGCGGGCGTGGGCGGAACGGGCGGCGGCGGGCGGCGGCGGCGGCGATGGACTTTTCAAGGGGGGGGAGGTGGCGGCCGAGGACCAGGCGGCGGCGCGGGCGAGGAGGTTGTCGTGGTAGAGGGAGAGGAGCTGGACGCCGGAATGGATCGACTCGGAGGCGATTTCGGCGTCACGGAAGCGGCCTGTCGCAGAGCCACGACGTTAGTCTCTCTCTCTCTCTCTCTCTCTCTCTCTCTCTCTCTCTCTCTTACTCTCTCCTCACCATCCTGTCAAGACGTCGACACACACAAAAAAAGGGGGGGGGTGAGGGCAGAGACGGACCCGGGATGATGTACGTCAGGCTGCGCAGGGCGCTCTCAATCTGCGACACCTGACCCGCGTTCTTGGAGATGAAGTCGTCGTACAGCGCCAGCCAGCGCGGCGGCAGGCTGAGCACCTGGGCGACGGCGTTTGCCGGACGCTTCGCCTTCGGCAGCGGCAGCGGCAGCGGCATCGCGGGCGGAAGCCGTGCGAGGAAAAGCGTCTCTCTGCCTCCCCTCACCCCTTTCTCGTCGTCGTCGTCGTCGTCGTCGTCGTCGTCGTCGTCTTCGTCGCTCCTCTGTCTCGACTGGGCCCGGCGTGTTGTCGCGCGGTGTGTGCTCGTCGCACGGCGGGAGGCCGCTGGGCCACGATGCCCGCCGCCGTGTTCCTGTCGCCCTCTTTCTCTTCTCCTCCTCCCCTTCCTCTGGGCTCGACGACTGCGCTGCCGCGAGCAGGTCGAGAGGGGGGGCAGCGGTGTGGCGCGGGGGGGGGACCAAGGGCCGTTGAAGCGATGCGGTGCGGTGCGGTGCGATGGCGGGCGGGTAAGCCGGCCAAAGCGGGAGATGGAAAAAGGGCTTGCAGAGGGACGGCGACGAGGCTGTAACCTGTTTTTGTGCAACGTGGGCCTTGGGCCGAGGTTGACGCCGCCGCCCTTTGGCATGCACGCGGATCCTCGGCGCGAGCTGATAAGATAGCGGCGTTGCCTGGGGTACAGGGTAGGTCACATCGACGACTTCATGCACAGGTGAGGCTACCGTCGTCGTACGTATGTACATTGAACGAGAGACAGGCCAAAATCCAGCATGAATGCTCCCCGCTCGTAGGTATAAATCTAGGGTATGTGCTCCACGCTGCCTAGGCAGCGAGGACCGCGCGTGTCGAGATAGGCACACTGGGACGACGTTTTGCACTCACGCGGCTCTCGACGGCCAGCCCCCGTCTTGCACGCAACGATTTCCCTAGAGCAGCGCGAACCCCGCCTGCTCCAGCTCCGTGCCCGACGGAAGCATCGGCCTTCCCTGCAGAGGAAACGGCCAGATGAGCGGATTGACCATGCTTTCCGCCGACTTGGTCGTCACCTCGGGCTCCCCGTCATCCACCACCTGCCCTGCGCCCCACCGTCGTAAAAGATGTCCCGTCTGCATGCTGGGCGAGAAAAAGTTGAAGCTACGCGTGTACGGCCGGTCCAGCTTGTCGTACTCTTCGGGGGCCAGCTTGCTCCTGTCCTCGATGCCCACGTCGATCCTCCACTTGTTGGCCAGATAGCGCAGAATGTTGAGCGCCTGCTCGGCAAATTGGTGGCACGGCGCCATCTGCGTGAGGTCCGCGATGCCCTGCTTCAGGGCCTTGGCAACCCGCGCGTCCCTCATGGCTGCCGTGTCCGCCTCGCTCTTGGAGCCGACCGTCTCGGCCGACGACGCCCCGATGGCTAGGTGTACGATGGCCGACGTCAAGACAAAGTAGGGCACAAACGAAGGCGTTCTTTGCAACGTGTAGAGCTGCGAGTACGACGTCAAGAGGCCCTGGATGGCGTCTGCTGCCTGTAAACAGACGTCCCGCGGCAATACCTTGGAGCCAATGATGCGTAGCTTAACCAGGGGCCGGAAGAGGAGCAGAATGGCAAAGTGGTAGTACATGCTGCCGTGACACGGTCAGCCGTCACCACCACACAAACTTGGACATGTTGTCGTCATGGTACTCACTGCGCGAACAAGACGGCCGGGGTAAAGTTGTGGCCGAGACGCAGCACCTCGGGGATCTGATCGTACCAGTTGAGATACTGCGTATAGATGCTCAGTAGATCCCTCGCCGTTAGGGGCTTGCCGGGTGAGTGCAAAATATATAGAGACTGGTGGACGAGCTCGCTCAACTCGCAGAAGCACGTGTAAACTGACCGGACGTTGGACGGCTGTTCGCATGAGCGCTGCAGTGGCGCACCTGGAGACAAGGTCAGCAAGGTCCAATGACGATGACTTTGTCGCCGCCAAGTCTCACCATCGTCCGTGTAGGGAACCCAGAGCGACGCCTCAATGTCGCCAATGATGGCGGGCTTGTGTGGTAGAGAAAAGAAGCACGAACATTGCGGCAGCGATCCCGTCGCCAGAGACCAGGCGCTACGGTCCGGCGGTGAGCATGCGTCGCGACAATTCCATGGGGCTTTCTTACTGATCCAGCGCAAAGGCGCCCCAAAAGGTTGCTGACCGAACGGCAAGCTCATCCTCGTCGCCCTCATCGTGGGCACGGTGCAGTCCCATCTCGATGGCCAGGCGGATGCTCTGGCCGGCATAGTACCAGCTCTCCGAGTCTCGGCCGCAGCTCGCTTCTCTTATCGACATGATGCCTAACGCCTGAATCGTCGTCAGCGAATGGTGGTCCATCTCCAGGCTCAAGAGGCGCTGCGACTCCTTGAAGAAGTGATCGCCCGACGAGTACGGGTTATCGGGGTTCGCCCTCGTCATCGGGTGCGTAGAAAAGCGGCAGCCGAGGGCCAGCAGAGCGTTGACCAAGATGGGCGAACAGTACCGATGTCGGCCAGCTTGAAAATCCAGTAGAAAGTGCTCCTTACTGAGCGAGGCAAACGTCGGGTATTCCCAGCAAAAGTAGAGGGCCAGCAGGTGCTGCACCAAGTTGATGTCGCCCGTGATCTTGGTCCACGACCCGGCAGACGACTTCAAGCCTCGCTCGCTTAGGGGGGACAAGACCTCTTCAAGCCCGCGGTATCTCGGCATGCTGTCCGTCGCCTGGTTGTGATGCATGCTCTCGGCCCAGGACCCGACGCGCGAATGCGGCGGAGCCGGGAGACTTGCCTGCCAGCTCAGGGCATCCGTGTAGGAGTCACTCCCGACGGACCTCGCCTGACTGTGGGAAGAAAAGTGCCAAGGGCTACCACGCCCAAGCTCATTCATCATGCCCGGAGGGTGGGCTGTCAGGGGACTCAAGCTTTCAACGCCAAGACCGGCGATGGGCCCTGTGCTACTTCCACCAAAGGCGGTCGTGGCCATGCTGGGGGAAGCGCTGGGGACAGCCGTGACGGAACGGACGGCGGGGGGGGCGCCGAAGTCGCCGTCGACGATGGATGTCAGGGGAGGGAGAACGGTGCCGGAGGGCGTAGTGCCGTTGAGCCATTCTGATATGTTTTCGATGGGCTGTCCGCCGCGCAGCTTCCCCAACACATCCTCCCAGAGATCTGGGCGAAGGAGAGCAGCGAAGACGACGTCGCTGGAGCGCTGGTGCTGGCGCAGGTTCTCGATTTCGGTGCGGAGCTTCTCCTTGGACTGGCGCACAGGGATCTCATAGACGCAGTCAATTTCCTTTTGAGACTGGCAGCGACCGCAAGGCTTTTGTCCGTCGCACTTTTGAGAGGAGAGAATGTCAGTCTTGGGACGCCAAAGGAATTGACAAGGGGGTACCTTGGCGCGCTTCTTTCGACACTCTGTGCAGGCATTGGGGGTGACGACGCCGAGGCCGCGGCGGCGCTTCGAGTTGACGGCATTTGACGCCGAGCCGACGGTGGGGGGCTGCGCCTGGCCCGACTGGGAGGTCGAGGCCGTCGTCTGGGGGGTGTTGCCGGTGCTTGGCTGGCTGTGGCCTGAGGGAGTTTGACTGCTGCTGTCTCTGTCCATGGCGATGCAGGCAGGATCCAATGGGAAGCTAGAGGAGAGAGGTGAGCTGGATCTGTCCCCTCCTGGCTAGTAGCTTAGCTTGGTCGGGCAAGCGCGGCCAACAAGTCGATTTGGTAGTGCTGTACGAGTAGTGTCGCAGAGAGAAAGACATAGTGCGCGGGGAGTGGCGCCGAAGAGGGTCGATGTTTGTTGTCGCCGTCGCTTGCGAGTGAGGGGGCGCATGGGGCCAACGAGGGCTGGTGTGCGCGCGCGATCAGCCAGACGTGACGGAGAATAGCGGGCGGGAAGGCCGGAGGAGAGGGACAGGCTGCCGCTGCTGTCGATGGGCTCTGCCGATGGGCTCTGCAGAAGCCGTCCTGTCCTGGTGTGGTGACGGATGACGGGCCGCGGGTGGGGCTGGCGGTGGTTGAAGCTGGCGGCGATGAGATTCTGCCCTCTTTCCCCGCCGGCCTCGTTTGGCTGAATCCGCGCTAACGGACCGAGAGCTTGTTGCTGGCGCGCACCGAACAGAGTCGGTGGTGAGAAGGGGTGGACTCGGGCGATGGCGAATACGTCGGTGAGGACACGCAAGTCAAGGTCCAGCTTGAGTGAGTGTCTACCTACCTAGGTAGGTACAGTAGGTAGGCAGGCAGGTAATTATGTAGGTATTAGTGCTCACTCGCTACTGTGCATGTATGTCATCGGGCACCCCAACTACTAGGACTTGCCAAGGTAGATATCACCCATGTATGTACGAATACTCCATGTCCAAGCCCGTTTCGGCCATGGTAGAATCGGCCATCTGCCCCATCTATTTGACCCGGGGCACGGTCCCCAGAGACATGGTGGTTGGGCAAGCACTCAAACTAACAGACAGTCGGGCATAGACACTCGGTCGGGAATTGCCAGGCGCATCGTGCGATAACCTCGGCATACATGCTCTCTTCAACCAGCTACTTACTATACAGTATATACCGGCCCCTTTTCACCCGCTTCACACCCGCTTCTCATCCGCCTCTCATCCGCCTCTCATCCGCCTCTTCACCCGCCCTTGCCGCCGCCCCGGCCGTACTTCAACGGGCTCAATTGCCGGTCCTCTTTGCTTGGGCTTCTGCGCCCAGACGGCGTGTAGTGGGACATGGCTGGCTTCAGCGTGAGCGGTGACGTATCCGTGTCGGTTCCCTCGTCAAGCATTGCCCGTCGCTGCATCCGCGGCGTCTGCACCGGAACCAGCATGTATCCCGGCGTAATGGCCGGGGATCGCGCCGCCTCGTGCCCCACGTCCTTTGCCTGTGCCGCCGGCGGTGGCACGACGGGCTTGTGTCCGCTTTGCCGGCTGAGCGCACCGACATTGACGGTTGTGCACACCAGGACAAAGGCAAGGAGAATGCCCTGGCCTCGCGTTAGTCACTCTGTTCGACAACGTGCAAAGAGGGACAGCCACCAACCCAGGCCTTGAGATGCATCGTCTCGGAAAACTCATTGATAATCTCCGCCACCTGCTTTGCAGTCACCTTGACCCTCATGACCGAATCGGGGTTCTGCATCATGCAGTCGTACCACCCTTCGCACATCAGCCTCAACGCCGGACGGTCCCCTCTGGCGCACTCGTTCATCGTGTACTGCGTCCGGCACTCCGTCATCTTGCTCTGGAGCTCTTGCTGGGCCATTTCGTTGGCCTTGGAAATGTCGCTGCGCACCGTGCTCACCACTGACCATCCGAGGTAGGCCAGCACCGACACGAGAAACAGATTGGCCCCGAGCTGCATCCACCGCTGCATGTGGTCCGGAGTATTGGGGTATTTGTTGAGGGCGTAGAAGAAGGACTCAAAAGCGCCCCTGGCTTTGCCCTGCTTCTCGTGCTGCCTGGGCCGCGTTGAGCTTCGCGAGCCATTCTCATTGTCTGTGTCGAATTCCGAGTCCCACCCTTCGCTGTCTTGCGCATGGCGATGAAAGCCGACGCTGCCGACGTCCCGGTCATAGTTGTGTCGCTTCCGCTTCCTCATCCCAACTGAGAGGTCTCTGTGCGCTCGAATCTCCCCCTTTCCCGACGCATGCTTCTTGGAAAAGAGGCCCGTCTTGCCATAGCGACTGGTCTTGTCAATCTTCAAGGGCACCAAGGTGCCTCCCGTGGCCGTATCCATCCTGTGGTCGGCCTCTGGGGTGTCGTTGGGATAGTCGGACATTTCCGTCGGGGCAGGGCTCTCCTCGGCACCCGATGCTTCTGAAAACACAGCTTCATCGACAGGCCTCCTCGGCGTGGTGAAGGCAGGGTTTCTAAAAGGCGGCGCAATGTTTCTCGGCGGCAACTGGGGGGTGAAGCGAGAGGTCTGGGGCGGTAGCGGCTGTGACTTGGACGGCGTGGAGAGGCTGGCAAAGGGGTTGTCGCGACGAGACGGAGACTTGATCGGGGAGCCAAACACTGCGAAGCCTGTTAGCAGCCTGGTCCGTGGCCTAAGCTTGCAGGCGCCTCACTGTTCCGCTGAGCCTTGCTCGCGGCCTGTGCAAATGGACTGGTTGGGTCAAAGGGACCTCTATCCTGGTATTCCCAGTCCATAGGGCCCTCAAAGCTCCTGGCGTCCATGCCTGCTTGCCGCGAAGAACAATCGATATCGGCTAACGTGATGGTTGATGGCTTAAAGTCCCGAATGGCTTGCAGTTTGGTCAAGACATTTTCCGGGCGGCTGAAGCAGGGAAAGCAAAGTAAACAAACGGGGAGTGGGCTCGGGCCAACGAGGCTGTGCGCTTATGTCAGCAATGTTAGCGGTTGAACGATGCCTTCGAGCTCAACCCAAACTTTGAAAAGGTAAACTTGCGATCCTGCAGCCCCATCATCCAAGCACCGACTTGCCCCGTTCTCGCATCCAAGGCCCAAAACTCCCTAAAATCAAGGACAATACAAGCCGGAAAGCAGTCGTTGCGAACTCTGGGTCGATCGCGGCCTTGCCTGACCGTTTGCGGCCTCCACCCCCAAAAAGATTCATCATGTCGGACGCCGACTCGCCAGCCCGCTCGGCGGCCAAGGAGCCAGTCGACGATGGGCAAGAGGCCGACTTCCAGGATGAAGTTGCCGCCGCCGACTCCGACCGTGACTCGGACCTCCTCTCCGAGATCGACGAGAATCAGTTTGAGGACTACGATCCCGAAACTGCCAACATCGAAGACCGCCCCGTGGACATTGACGAGGATATTGCGCGGACGCTCAAGGCCACCAAGCGGAAGCGTACAGAGGGAGATGCACCCAAGAAGCCTCGAGAGGGTCGACGGGACAAGAAGAGACGAGACCGAGACGAGGAAGTTCCTGTGGAAGACGACCCGCCAGCAGACACGGGCAAGGCGGCGCAGAGGAGATCGAGAAGGACAGGCGACGGGGGAGAAAGACGGCGGGCCAAGGAAGCTGATGCGCCACCAGAGCCCCCCAACGAGGAAGAGCTCAGCCCGGAGGACAGGAGGAAACGGGCCATCGATCGTGCGCTCGACGCCGCCATCAAAAAGGGCGGAGCCACCAAACGCAGACGCAAGGACGAAATTGTGAGAACTGCCCATGAAGACGGCACGTGTCGTGGTTACTGACACGAAGCGCTAGGATCTCGAGGACGAAATCGATGACCAGTTGGCCCAACTCAAGCTGCAGATGGAGCGGGCTTGCCAGGCCGACAATACAGCCCGCGAGTCTGGCCAGCCAGCGCTTCACAAGCTCAAGCTACTTCCTGACGTAACGGCCATCCTCAACCGCAACAATGTGCAGCACGCGGTGCTGGACCCCGACACAAACTTTCTCCAACACGTCAAGTTCTTCCTCGAGCCGCTCAACGATGGATCTCTGCCGGCGTACAATATCCAGCGCGACATTTTCTCGGCGCTTACGCGGCTGAATATTGAAAAGGAGACGCTTTTGAGCAGCGGGATTGGAAAGGTGGTGCTGTTCTACACTCGCAGCAAGAAGCCGGAGCCGAGCATCAAGCGCATGGCTGAGCGGCTGTTGGGAGAATGGAGCCGACCCATTCTGAAGCGAACTGACGACTACAAGAAGCGCCATGTCGAGACTCGCGAGTTTGACTACCAGTAAGTGGCGGCGACCCTTGTTGCCAGGGATTGAGCTGACAGACGTGCTGTAGGGCTGCCAAACTGGCGCAACGGCAAAAGGCAGGGTCACAGTTTAACCTCACGCAGCGGCCTGCGCAGTCGGCGCGGGACGCATTCCTGGCGCCCCAGAGCGGCGGCAACCAAGCGCGCATGGCCAGCCTTCCATCGAGCTACACGATTGCGCCCAAGAGCACCTTTGACGGGTCGAGGGGACAGGATCATCGTCCGCTGGGTGCCAGTGGCATGGAGGCGTTTAGGAAGATGACGCAGAAGAGCAAGAAGCGGGCGTGATGGCAGCGGACGTGGGCCAGGGAAGAATAACCGTGTGGGCTAGCATTGAAAGGGGGGACGAAGCGGCCGGAGGCCCGCCGAGATTGAGCGTGGTGGATCACCTCTTTTTTCTTGGGGGGGGGGGGGCGTGACCATACATGAATTGGCCTGCCTTGAGCTCGATATCGGACACTGGACATGATCTCTCTCTCTCGGCAAATAGTCGAGGTCTTGTGACTGGGGCGAGTGTCGGCATCGCGAGACGGCCGCGGAAGCGACAATGCGGGTGGGACTGCCGTGACGTCAGCAGGGAACGGCGGGGCGTGGGAGATGGTGTCGCGCGCAGGGGTGCCGGCCTGTACGCGGCACGGGTATCCGTACCTCTGGTCGTGCTAGATTTAGTACCCAAGGCACTTGCCCGATACATAGGTACAATATTCATTCCTATCTACTCTGTACATACTTACCTTGGCACTACCTATCTTATGTGGTAGGTAGGTAGTTGCTAGGTAGGGAGGCAGGTGCCCAGGTGGGCACCTCTTCGTGGCAAATGGAGGATTGGAAGCAAAGCACTGATACAGCAACTGCAGCGATGCTATTTCAATCTTGGTTCAGTGCATCGGCTATCAGGGAGGCAAGGTGGCTTCTGTCTTTTGTCACGCCTGCCCACAAAAGGCGCCCGGACCATCGGGAATGTCCAGCTACGTGCGACAGGCTCCCCAACTATAGGTACCAATCTGGTACCTACCTTAGGTAGGTATCTATTAGTAGATAGGTAAGTACCTGAACAAGTACCTCTCCGCAACAAGCCCGGTCCTGTATGTACAAGGACAGGCCCGCTTCCACTTCGCCATTTCTCTCTCCCCAACCTAGGTACAGTACATAGGTAGGTAGGTGCCTAACCGTCTGCCCCTCACACGTCGTCGACATATCTCGAGTCGTCGCCCTTCCCCCCTCGAGACTCATTGTGAACGAATCCCTTGTTGGATACCTGTCTTGTTCGGCGGTTACTCCACTTGCTTAGCCATTGTCCTTGGAGGCGGCCGGTAGGTAAATGGTCCGTGCCTAACCGTTATCCTCATACCGGTCAACCCCGTGTCTTGCCCCTTTGGTTCTTATTGCTTGTTCCTGTGCAGACGCAAGCGAGCCTTGTTCACCCGTCTCCCCCCACCCCCTGCTCTATTGTCCGCCTGTCATGGCCCGGCCGCTGCTGACGCGAACAGAGAGGAAGAGAGGGGTTGTTGTCTCGGACAGCCTTTCCCCCCCACCGCAACACGGAAACGGGCGCGAATATCAATCAGGCAGGCCGGTGGCCATTCCTCCGTACATATTGCATACACCCACGTGGACGACTGGCCTCGTCGGCTTCTTCTACTTCACTGCCCTGCTCCCCTGACCATCGAATCACGGCGAATGTGCGCGGCCCCGTCGGACCTCGCAAGCCATCATCCTCTGCGCAAGCACGAATACGACGTGTCCCGCCTCGAGCCTCGGCCGGTCCCTGAATAGCCAAGGTAGTCGCATAAGTCGGCCTTTGCGGTGACGGACCCCTGACGCTTCGCGACACCACGGCTCATTGCAAAGAAACAACAAGGGGTTATACAAAAGGCGCCAGGATGAACGGCAGCAGTCAGCCACCCGGGGAGGGCCAGAAGCCGCCTCTTGCAGACGAGGCCGGCTCCAACAGCAGCAGTCTGGTGGCGAGGAAGCGCAAAAAGGACATCAAGCCCATAATCACCAACGACAGCGCGGCGCACAAAGACGACGAGGCGAAACCAGGGTGCGTATTCTCACTCTCCTTTGTCCACGGGTGCTTGGATCTCCAGCCATGATTTGATCCTTGGCGGCAGCCATTTCTGGCTCTGGGGCGTTGCTGCGGGTGGGGAAAAGGCCCGACGGCCATCCCCGCCCCAAGCTTCCGTCATGGCACCGCCGGCAGCATCATCTGGCGTCGCAGCAAGCGCTTGCGGCAGCGGGGCGCCCGTAGCGCGGGCCGCAAGCGAAGCCAATGTGTGGAGCAGACGACTGGAATCCGTTTCCCTCTCTTTGGGCAGCTACCTAAAGGGGGATGAGACATGGCGGGTAAGCAGACAAGCTCTTACACTTGGTCCTCGGGCTGAAAAGTCGTCAGCACCAGAGAGGGTTGAATGCGGGCATGATTCAAGAGCACCATTGATGCCTATGAAATGTCGAGCAAGCGCTGCAACTTGGCAGAGGGTTTTCAAAGCGCGCAGGGCCCAGCGGTCATTGAGCAAGTGCCCTGCTGCGCCCAAGGCAGGCCGCGCCAGGCCCTTGGCTCCAGTGCACCCTCTTCCTTCCGATAAGCCCTACCAGAGCAGCCCAATTGTCATCATCCACGGATTTCTTTTGCCACGCGGCGGAGAGGGGAGCAGCTGAGTTGCGTGGCATCGCACACCTCTTGGGCCTGCGCCGGCGCATGGCAATGTCGGGTGATGGGGACCAGGTCCCGTGCGCCTACCCTGTACCTCTACCGCTCTGCCGCAAGCTGTAGGGGAGCTAGCAGAGAGGGAGCTGTTGTCGTGGGCTACTCTACTACTACAGGTAGGTAGTGCCTAGTGGTACTGGTAGGGAGCGAGTAGGTGTACCTCGTTAGGCGCTGGTCGCGCCGCTGCTTGCAACTGGACTTTTTTCGCGGCGGACTCGAGGCACCTTGGACTGGGTACCTTGGACTAGGTACCAACCTACCTGGGACTGGGTACTTGGGGCTTGGTACCTTGGGCTTCGTACATTATCCTGGCGGTTACCGGGCGCCCACCGCTCCCCCCTCACCTCACCTCAGGCTCTCTCACTTTCGCCATCCCACGACGCTCTCTCACCTCATCCTCCTTTCTCTCTTCCCGATTGCTTCCCTTGTGCTCGGCCTCTTGTTCTGCTCTGCGCTTTGCACACCTCCCCTGCGCGAGCCACCGGAAAGCAGGCTCCGGCATCAGCGGCCTCGACCTTGGTATTTTCGGTGCCCCCCCCCCTCGTATCCTTGTCTCTTGCCCTCTCCGCCGTCTCTTGGCCAACGCTCCAGTCGCCCTCAGCGCGGCTCGCGCCATGTAGACACGATGAGTTTTCTCAAGACCAGGTCTCTCTCTCTCCCTCTCTCTCCCCCTCTTGGAACCTTTTCCATCTTGTTGATTTTTTCTTGCCTTTTTCTTCTCCTTTCCCTTCATGGGCTTTTTAACCTTTGCACCTGCTGGGCCACCTCTCCGGCGGCTGCTCCCATGGCAGCGGCCGCATCGGTTCTGCCGCCCTCTTCAACTCCTCCGTGGCCGCTAGTGCGAGCTCACTAGTAGAAAACATGGAGCACCGACGCCCCCGCCATGGATGTCCACGGCAACCCGCCCCCACCCGCTTTGTTCTCTCGCCTCTCGCGACTGCTGCTAACTTTTGCCTCCATCTCCCGCACAGGTCCCATCATTTGTCGGGCGCAATGGCTCCCTCTCCCTCATCTTCGTCCGTCGACGACCCCGCCGACAACACGGCCGACGAGGAGGATTCCGAGGACTACTGCAAGGGCGGCTACCATCCCGTCCAGATTGGCGAGAAGTTCAAGGACGCCAAGTACACGGTTGTGCGCAAGCTCGGCTGGGGACACTTCTCCACCGTCTGGCTCTCGCGCGACAATTCAAACGGCAAACACGTCGCCCTCAAGGTGGTGCGCTCCGCCGCCCACTACACCGAGACGGCCATCGACGAGATCAAGCTGCTCAGCAAGATCGTCCAGGCCAATCCCAACCACCCCGGTCGCAAGCACGTCGTCAGCCTCCTCGACTCGTTTGAGCACAAGGGCCCCAACGGCACCCACGTCTGCATGGTCTTTGAGGTGCTCGGCGAGAACCTCCTCGGCCTCATCAAGCGCTGGAACCACCGCGGCATCCCCATGCCCCTCGTTAAGCAAATCACAAAGCAGGTCCTCCTCGGCCTCGACTACCTGCACCGCGAGTGCGGCATCATCCACACAGACCTCAAGCCCGAAAACGTCCTCATCGAGATTGGCGATGTCGAGCAAATCGTGAAAAAGGTCGTCAAGAGCGACCCCGGCGACAAGGAAAACAACCGCAACGGCCGGCGGAGGCGGAGGACCCTCATCACCGGCAGCCAGCCGCTGCCCTCTCCCCTCAACTCCACCTTTAACCACACCAACCTATTTCCCTCGACGGGCTCTCAGCCCAGCCTCGCAGGCGTCCTCAACGAAGGTACGAAGCCCCTCTGCACAGTGAGCCGCAAACAGGCACTGACCAGACTCTTTGTCAACAGGCGCCGCTAGCACCAAGGAATCCTCCCCCAAGTCGGCCGACGAGTCGCAGAAGCAGCGGGAAAAGTCTGCGTAAGTCTTCTTCCCCCCACCCCCGGCCGCCCTAAGCGTCTGCCACTACTCGCTTACTGACCGCCCCCTCTCTTTGTAGGGACGTTCTTAGCCGAGAGGTGTCGGGCATCTCCCTCGACAAGTCGAGCACTTCGTCGGCCTCGACTGGCGAGAAGCGCAAGGCAGAGGACCCGCTCTCCTTTGAGATTATCAGTGTCAAGATTGCGGACCTGGGTAACGCCTGCTGGGTCAACCATCACTTCACCAACGACATCCAGACCAGGCAGTACCGATCACCAGAGGTGATACTTGGGTCGAAATGGGGTGCCAGCACGGATGTCTGGAGCATGGCCGCCATGGTACGTGGTCTGGCCGCCGCGCTTTCTGATCACCACACTGACCATTCGTCACAGGTATTTGAGCTTATTACCGGAGACTATCTGTTCGATCCCCAATCGGGCACAAAATACGGCAAGGACGATGACCACATTGCCCAGATCATCGAGCTGTTGGGTCCGTTTCCGCGATCTCTCTGCCTCAGTGGCAAGTGGAGTCAAGAGATATTCAACCGCAAGGGCGAGCTGCGCAACATTCACCGGCTCCGGCACTGGGCTCTACCCGACGTGCTGCGCGAAAAGTACCACTTCAAGGAGGACGAGGCGAAGCGAATCTCGACCTTTCTGACGCCAATGCTGGAGCTTGTACCGGAGAAGCGCGCAAACGCCGGTGGCATGGCGGGGCATGGATGGCTGGACGATACACCCGGCATGAAGGGCCTCAAGGTCGAGGGCCTCGAGGTTGGGGGAAGAGGAGAGGGCATCGACGGGTGGGCGACGGAAGTGAGAAAACGATAGGAGGTCGACAAACTCACAGATCGCGGCGCCCCACATGCTAGGGGCTGCCGCGCCATCGTCGCCCTCGTTGCCGCGCTTGTCCTCTTGTTTGCCTAGAGGGCCCCTTTGCGCGTCCTCGGCACCACCGCGCCTCGTTTTTGGGGGTGGAAATGAAGGGGCATGGGGAAATGGGAGAGATGTGCCAGAGAGCAGGCATTCGGGAGGGAGAAGTCAAAGCCGGGGGCTGCACGTGAGCCCTTTGCGTTGCTCAATGGCATTGGCTTGCGACAGGGAAGCGCCACCACTTCGAACACCAGAGGGAGGCATCTGGCCGATCGTCTTGTTACGCAAAGGGACGCGAATCGAATGGATGAATGACGGTATCATGGCCCGCGATGGAAAAGGGAGAGGAAAGGGTAGGGGCAAGCATGGAGCATGCATGATAGATAGATCTGGCACCTGGTCTGTACAGCGAGAGATGAGAGAGAGAGAGAGAGAGAGAGAGCAATGTTGGCCCGCGATGTTTGTGCGCCTGGACCCCTCGACGGTGCGTGAAGAAGAAGATAGGTTGGGAAGGCTCATGGAACATGTGGGAACTACGAGGACCGGGGGAGGGGGCGATGGCGGCGAGAGACGACACGGCTACCACTGTATACAATACACGGCGTCCACGTCTCCGTTTGCGGGCGAGGGCGGCGCATCTCGTCCGCGGGCGTGGGCGAGTCGCGCGCGAGCTTCCCATTTGCCGTGGTGCGAGCGGCTGGATGCATTACATTGAATTTCTGCGCATCGCGAGGCTTGCCTGTCTTGAAGAGCAAGCAAGGCCGCCTTGCCAGCCTACTTTTTGCTCTTTCCGCGCCGCGAGCGCACCCCTGCTGCCGGCCCGTCGACCCTCTTCTTCTCGACGCCAGCATCGCCAGCCGAACCGTCGTCACCGTCATCGCCGCCAGCGTCGGGCTCCTTGCCCCCCTGGCTCTTCTCGCCGTCATCCTCGTCGTCGGCTCGCCGCGCGCCTAGGACCTCGCGCACAATCTTGCGACCCTCGTCAACCTCGCCGTTGGTGGCGCCGCAGGCCATGCATTTCCAGACGCCCAGGCCGGCGAGCGTCTTGGTGCCGGGGGGCGCGAGGCCGTTGACGAGGCGGCACTCGTGGCAGACGAGGGCGATGCGGTTCTTGGCCGCCGTTTCGTCCTCGCCCAGGAGCACGTCGAAGAGCCGGTCGTACCAGTGGGACTCGGGCTGAGCGTGTCCATGAGGCTGGTGCTGCTGCGCGTACGACGGGGGCGGCGGGGCGGCGTGTGCAAAGGCGTTGGGCGCGAATTCGGCGCTCGGGTCGAGGGAGCTCGCCGAGGAGGGAGGAGGGAGAGGGCTGCCGCCTTGTGCCGGGAGGGGGGTGCCGGGAGTGCCCGGGGCGAGCGGGCGGCGCTGGATATTGGCCGTCGGGGGAGGCGGCATCGTGGTGCGGCTCGGGGTTCCTCTGCCGGGGGTGCTCTGGGCCGACTTGTTGCCCCTACGCGCGTCGTCGGCGTCGCCCTTGATCTTCCTGCCGCTCTGAGGGGTGCCCTCTGGGCCGCCGTACCTTTCGATGAGCTCCATGGTCGAGTCGTACTTTGTCAAGTCCTTGAGCTTCTGTATGGTTTTGGCGCGCTCTGCCTGCTGCTCCTTGAGACGTGCCTCGAGGCTGCCGATGCGGAAGCTGTAGAAGGTGGCGTTTAAAGCTCGGGCTCCGTAGATGCTGTCGGATACAGAGCAGTCAGCACACCGGGCGGGGGATATTGGGCGAGCGAGAAAGAGAGCCTACACCACCGGCCCCCCGGCCATGCCCGTCCACTCATATAGACCCATGTTCCGGTAGCCCACGACGAGGAGCAGAACGATGGCGTAGACGAGGTAGGCAAAGGATAGGTACAGCGTCCAGAGGACCTTTGCGCGGCGGGCGCTGGAGCGTCGCTGGTCGAGGCGTGACTGGGTGTCGGTGATTTTGGCCGAGAGCGCAGAGAGCGTCTTTTCAAACGAGGCCGGGGAGGAAGCATCGCCCTGGCGACGGCAATTGTCAGCTTTGCTGTGGAGGGTTTGGTTTGCTCGGCGGGTGGGCGAGAGAGCGGTTGCGGACCTTCCAAGGCCAAAAGGACACCATGTTGAGCAACCTCTTAACCGGCGGGGCGGCCAGTGAGGACGATTTGGGTGAGGCCAGCAATGCGGAGGCGGGAGACGAGGAAACGAGGACGTGCGGGGAAAGGAGCAGCGGGCTGCTGAGCTGACGCCTCGTTGGAAGCGCAGCT
This sequence comes from Ophiocordyceps robertsii, assembly GCA_027405785.1. Lineage (NCBI taxonomy): Eukaryota > Fungi > Ascomycota > Sordariomycetes > Hypocreales > Ophiocordycipitaceae > Ophiocordyceps > Ophiocordyceps robertsii. Next base: position 1,983 of record JAPEBW010000446.1, on the reverse strand, counting down.
GCGGTAGCAACTGGGTTGGTGGGGAGGTGAGGGATGCTCAAGCTCGCGGTGACGAGGGCGGGCAAAAGTGTTAGATGTGGCTGATGCTTACGCCGAGCCTGCATCAGCCACAGCGCCGGACGGGTTACAGGGTACTCTGTACAGAGCACTGTGCTCAGGTACGAACACGAAGCATGTACAGAGGAGCATTTCAAAAGTCTTGACTGCACAATTTATACGCTAGTCCTAATTAGGATCGGGCATTCCTAAATAGGCAGGTGACAGCCCAATTAAGACTAGCGTGCACAGCCATATAGTTAAGACTTTTAAAAGGCCTATATTAACTAGTATATAGGTTTAGATAGATAGTATATACCGAAGTACCTTTACTAAGAAATTATTAGTATTAAAGTCTTTAACTTATAGGGTTATAGGGACTTAGGCTATAGCCTAAGCCTTATTACGTAAGGAGGGCCGGGTCCGTATATATAAACACGGACCCGCCGCATATAGGCAGGCTCTTTATAGCTTATTGTTATAATACTACGGACGGCACCTATATACCCGCCTCTACCTACTCCGTGATAGTATAAGCTATTAATTATAGACTCGTTCGACGGTATAATAGCGGGAGCTCCGCCTTAAGCGGAGCGGGACGACGCTATTATAGAGTCGTTGCGGAACGCCTTAAAGGCGTTAAAGGGTGCGTCGGCCGGCTAGAGGGATAACTTCCTCGCCGCACTAAGGGGGCCGACTACAAAGCCTATTTTAACCCCTATAGCTTCAGCCGCGCTAGGAACGGCGCCTATAATCACCATAGTGCGGAAGCCGCTCTTATAGCCGATATAGGACGGGAAGCCGGAGAGCTTCTACTTCTTCCTTAGCCGGCTGCAAGCGAAATACTATGCTAACGAGGAATGCGGCCTTAATAGTAGCCGGAGCGCCGTCTAGTACGCGCTCTTACACACGCTACCGGAGCCTTAGATACGGAGGATCGCGGGCTTTTAGGAAAAAGGGGGCTATAATAGCTCCCGGGACCCTTAGGACTTTTTTTAGCACCTTATCTACGCGTTTAGTAATGTATAGGAATAAGAAAAGGCGTAGGATAGGCTACGCACCCTTAAATAGAGGGACGGATAGTCTTTTAAGGAGTTCCTCCCTAAGTTTAAGGAGACCCTCTTCCGGGCGGCGGGTACCACGATATAGGAAGATAGCGCGAAGCTAATATAGCTACGGAACTCGATTACCCTAGCGCTCCGCGAGCTTCTTATCCCTATTATTATGCCTTCTATATACGGCGAGTATATTAGCCGCCTTACGAAAGTGGCTTAGGGCTATAAACAAACGCCTCGCTTCTAGAAGTTGCGGAAGCGCACTTTATATAGCGGGGACGGGGTTACCCCCCTCCTATAAGATACGCCTACCGTCGACGTCGATAGCGATACCCTTATAACCGCAATAAGGACCGACCGCGTAAAGCGCTTAAAGAAGGTATCTACTACCCCGACCTCTTCTACGCCGGCGGGCTAGTCCTCTTAGCAGCGGGCTAAATAGGTCTTTAGCGATAAGATCTAAAAACGACGTGCTAACGGCCGATGCCTACGCTGCGGAGCGGGCTCCTACTTCGCTACGAAGTGCCTATATAAGCCGGCGAAGCGTCCTTTTATAGGAATCCGCTCTTTAGCGGTCGATATGCCACCCTAGCTCGCCTCGGACGATAAGGACCCCGCCCCCCACGAGGCGGAGGGAAAAGAATAGCTCTAAGGCAAAGACGGGCCCCGGAGCCGCAGTCGTTAGCATAGGCAAGGCAGGAGCTAGCAGCCCGTATAGAAGAGGATCCCACTTTAATATAGGTTATGCTTAATTAGTCTAAGTCTCTTACCGCTCTCGTGGATAAGGGATGCTAGTACTACGCCGCAGTAGATAAGGCGTTCGCACGTTAGATGCGAGTGCCTATTAAGAGGATTACCCCGCGCTAAGTAAAGGGCGCCTTAGGCGTAATAA
>JAPEBW010000445.1:0-53780 GCA_027405785.1 Ophiocordyceps robertsii | reverse complement strand
ATAATAATAATAATAATAATAATAATAGTAATAATAATAATAATGATAATAATAATATTAATAATAATAATAATAATAATAATAATATAACTTATTATACTTATTATTATTTTACTACTTTATTAATAGTATTATAAAGCCATTTCTTTATAATATTTCTTTATAATATATAAAGTTAATAATTTATTTAAAGTAAAAAAGGGACTAAAGCTTCTTTTTAGAAATAATTCTAAAACTATAAGTAACTTAAGTAATTAAAAAAGAACCTTTAATATAGCGTGACTTTTTTTAGTAGGCTATAAGCTAATTTTAAGTTTATATTATATTTATAAGCCTAGGAATTAAATAAAAAAGGAATATAAGGTAGTATTATAACTTAGTATAGATTATATATATAGTCTTTATATATGCCTTTTCTTAGTCTGTTTATACCTTGCTTATATTTACATTAAATAATATAAAGAAGTATGTATTATATATAAAATTAAATATCGGATTTAATATTTATTTTAGCGTATTTATATTATAAACTATTTATACTATATTTAGCTTAAAGCTTATAAGAGAGTATATTTTCTTTTTTTATATACTTTAAGCAAAGTTTAAGCTTAAGAGAATTTAAGGCTATTAATATTAAGGTGTAAATCCGCTATATCTACTATATACGTTAATTATCCGACTATATAATAACTAGCGCGCAATGTTTTTATATAGTCGGACGAATAGACATTTTATAGTTATAAGCCCGGCTTCTACGCAGCACCCTATTCGATTCTTAACGGAGGTATAGGTCTTTTACCGCAGTATATACGCGGGTTTTCTACTATCGCATCTCTTATACCGGGTATATTGAGATAAGGAGGCTATTAAGGTGTAAATCCGCTATATCTACTATATACGTTAATTATCCGACTATATAATAACTAGCGCGTAATGTTTTTATATAGTCGGACAGATAGACATTTTATATTAAACTAAGTAAAATTAGCTAAGCAGATTATAATAGTGTAAAACTTAATTACTTTTTAGTAAGTAAGCTTAAAAAAAGCAAAATAGTTTTTATACTTATTGTTTTAAAAGCTTAACTATAAATCTAAAAAAAAAGGTATATAATATAAGGATAAAAGCTAATAATATAGCTAGCTACTTATAATACTTAATTATTAAGAAAAGCTTTAAGCTTATTAAAAGCCTTTAAAGTAAATACTATTATAAAAGTAAGGCTTAGTTATAGCTACTAAGTAGTCTTTTTACTTAATTTAGTATAAGTAAACTAAAAATTAAAAGCTAATTTAATCTTAAAGAAATTTACTTTTAGTTATAAAGTTTTAATAAAAAAACTTATATTAATAGAATTTTAAGGTTTAGTAATAACTACTAAAAATAAATAACAGCTATTAGTTATATACTTTATACTAATAAAGATTACTTATTAAAGCATTATAAAAGAAGTTTAAGTAGTAATTAAATTTAACTTAGTATACTTTTATTAAAAAGACGTTATAATATTATTAAGATTACTATAGTTTTATAATATAAAAGCGACTTTTAATATTTAGTAAGTAACTATAAAAATTAAAGTAAAGTTAAAAAAAGAGACTTAAACAGTTATTTAAGGCCTACTAATAATAGTAAAAACATAATAAAATTATTATTAACTTTAAATACCTTAAACCTCTTTTAATAATATATAAGGTTAAACTTTACTTATAATTATTTTTAAATTAGCTTAAAGACTTTTAGCTATTTATTAAGTATAAATATAAAATTTAGTAGTAAAACGGAAAACTTAAAACTAGCTTTTTTACTTTAACTTAAGTAAGTTGTTAAAAGGCATTAAAAACCTAAGTATATTTATAAACTATACTATTAGCTAATACTATTAGCCTTCTTATTTATTTTTTTAGTAGCTTAAATATTAAAGTATACCTTAAGAATAAATCGTTATACTTATAAGACTAAATAGTTTATAGAAATATATTAGCTTTAATTATACTATAAATAGATAATATATTTAAGAGATAGCTTTAAGCTTATAAATAATATAAAATATAGCTTTATTTTAGCTAAACAATTAAACTTAATAGATAAAGATATAATAATTTTAATAGATACTTAAAATAGCTTATAAGTAGATAAACTATTAGTACTTTTATTTCTTACTAAATACTAAGTTTAAAGGCTATAAAGAAACTAAAAGATACTAATAAAAGAAATTAATATATAGTTCTTAAATAATAAGATTTAAGTAAGATGCTTAAAACTATAAGACTAATTAAAGAAAGTTAAATAAGTTTTTTTACTTATAAAATATTAAATATATTTATATTAAACGAAGTTTCTTTAAGATATTAAAGCACTTATAAACTAAAACTAAAACTAAAAACTAGAATTTAAAAACATTTTCCTTAGTAATAATAAACAAAACTATATTTATACTAGTTAGACTAAATTATTTTAAAAATATTAAAGTTAAAGTTTATAAATATATATTTACTATTAATAAAAAGCTATTTAAGTAATTTACTAAGCTTAAAGTATTTATAAAAGACTTTATAGACTTATAAGCAAAGTAATAAGTTATTATTAACTACTTTTATATTAAGGAGGCTTTCCTTAAAACTAATCTTCCGCTAATAGCGGAATTTTATAACTAATTATTAAACTATTATATTAAGTACTATAGCTAATTTAACCTATATTATACTTATTAGTTAGTACTAGTAAAGCTTACTTTTAAATATATACTAACGTTTAGTGCTTTAAGATTTCCTTAATTATAACTATTAAAGGCCTGCGTATACTTAGTTTAGTAGCACGTAGCCGAATAATTGTTTATTTAAAGCTAAAAAGGGAAAGGGGAAATCTCTATCTAAGCTACGTAGCTTCGTACTTTATAAAAGTCGCTTAAGTAACCTATACTTAAGTTAAGTTTAAGTCGAACTTAAGCTAAGTTTAAGTAAAGTCTTATATAACTTCGGCTATATATTAGCCTAACTTTAAGTCGTTTGCTATAGTATAACTATAGCTTTTCCTATAATATAGCCCGTAATACTATCCCCTTTTTAAGCCGTCGCGTACTAAGGTATATAATATCGGCGCCTTACCCTCTTTACTCCGCACTTAGCATTAATTAGTATAGTTATCCTTATCGTACTTATAATTATACGCTAACGCCTCCCTTAAATAACGTTACGTTAAGGCATTAAATATATTATACGCTCGCCTATCCGCGCCGCTATATTATTCTTAATAGCGCTAAGGCAGTATAATATATTTCCTCCGCTTACCGCTAATATTAATGCTTAAGGTATATCTTACCTTCCCGCTACTTACGGTTCTTAAGTATAAATACCCTTCCTCTCTCCTTCTCCTTTTCTTTTTTCTTTTCCTTCTTTAATTATTAATCTACTTATACGCGCGCCCCCTCTTATAATAGCTTCGTTGCGCCGCGCCTTAATATATTTACTATAACTCCCTATACCCTATCTCCCGCTATATCGTAAGCGTTTACCCGTTTAGCGCCCCTTAGCACGCTTAGCGATTATACGCTACCGCCTTTATATTAGTCCTCGCGCTTGCCGCTATCGCTTAGTAAGCGGAGCGCAATATATAGCATTACTATATAGCGCCCCCCTTACTTTATATATATCGGACGTATAGCGTTTTTTAATATAGATACTTAGTATAGCGCTTACTAAAATTAAGCCTTGCCCCGGGCTTATAACTATTTTGCCTACGCTTACGCCGGATTACGTTATTTGCTTATATATCCTTATTTTCGGACCCTATATAATATAATACTAATACGATATTAATATACTAGCGTTATAGTCGCCGCTATTAACGTGCTTTAAGACTATATATCTTAAAAGACGTTTAAGAACTATTATGTTAACTTATATATACGTTCTCCGATCTTTAATAAATACCGGCTAAAGGGATATTACTAATAATTACTATAGTATATAAAGTTAGCCCGCGCCGCTATTATAGCGCGCTAGGCCTAGATATACCTTAATATCTAAGGTTAATTTATTAGTATTAGTTAGTAGTAAGTAGCTTACTTAAATTAAGTCTTAATTCTTTATATATTCTATTTATATTTACTTTATATCTTATCGTATCTTATTATATCTATTGTTTATTTAGTTATTATCCTTACTTAGTATACGTTTATAATATATCTTCTTTATATCTATTATTTAAAATCGTTTTAACGCTTACTAAGCGTAGCCCGAAACTCTTTTTTATTTTTCTTAGTTTTTATCTTTTTCTTTACTAGCTCCTTTATCCTATCTCTTACTCTTTTACTAGGCTTACTATTATCCTTCCGCCTTACTTTTATCATTTTTTATTATATTACTATACCGTTCCTTAAATTCCTTTAAGGCGATTATATCTTAAAAGTCGCTAATTAGCTACTATATTAAGTTAGCGTACTTATATTACTTTACTAAGACTTAGCGTTACCTCCCCCTTTTAATCCGTTTTTACTAAGCTTATTAAATCTTTTTTATAATATACTTTAGTTTATTATCTTCCTTAATTACTAGCGGTAGCTAGTAATCGTTAACTACCTAGCCGGGTAAAAAGTTATTCGCTATACGGCGGAGGAACTTTATATATAGTCTTTTATATACCCTCCTTAATATATTAAGTTTTACTATATATAGGCTAACTACCTTTATTATAATATACTTTTAGTATAGCTAGTTAAGCTTTTAATAAGGCTTATTTATAGTATACTTCCTTATATCTAGCTATACCTTATTGCTTACTTAAAGCTTCTCCGCTAGCGTACGCGACCGGTTTGCTATCTCCTCCTATCTTACTTATAATACAGCGATCGCTATTTAAAAAAAGTCGGCGACCTTATTTATCCTTTATATAAAAGTCTATACGCTTTTTACGTTTAGTATAAGCGGTCCCTCTTTTTATACGATTTAAATTAGCTTAATATTATACTTATATATCGCGAAGAAAGGGCTTATGCTTATTATCGATATTATTTAATTATTAAGCGCCGCTTAAGTATAAGGTAGCTATACCCCTTAGTCGTCTTATTTATAGTAAACGTATATACGGAGGTATGCTTATACCTCTTAGTTCGCGCGCTCCGTCGCTTTATCAGTCTGCGGGTAGTAGGCTAAACTTAGTTTCCTTTAAACCTTAGTCTATTAATAAAATTCTCGCTAAAATTGCCTTATTTAGTTCGTCCTTTTTAGTTCGTCCTTTAGTTTAAAACAATAGACTTTAGCATTCCGTAAAAGCGGAAATAAGATTATAAGAACTTAATAGCGTATACTACTACTCTTATTATTAGTATTGCTTTTAAGGTTATTACTTTTATTAGCCTATTTATTATTACTTAAAGGTTCCGGGACCCCTTAGTTCTTATTAATAGTAAGTCGACTATAAAGTCTATTATTAAGTATATAAACGGCTATATAAGGGGCGGTAATAGTTAAAAGAGCCTTTTTTAAAGTTACTTTTAGATATAGCCTCTCCTATATAGTTTATAGTTCGCGACGAGCTAGCATATAGTTCATAACTAGCCTAGCTAAAAACACTCTTAAGCTAGTATTATAAGCATTCCCTTACGCTTTAAGTATTTTACCGCTATTAAGTTATATATATACTAAGCGATTAATACCCGGAGTTTATTTAACTTTTTATCCTCCCCCTCCTTAAGGTATTAAGCCTTACCTAGCACTTAAAGGTAGTCTTTAAAGCGAAGGCGTCTTTTTATATTAATTATATATTTACTTACTTAAACCTTTAGTTACTACTTTAAAGCTAGCGATAAATCGCTATCCCGTACCGCTTAAAATACTACTTAGTACTCCTTATCCTTTTATAGTATCGCTATCTATTGATCTTATATCTCTTACTTATTAAATATATAGGCCGGTTATGCTTATTTTTTAAGCGTATCTTAGCTTAAGTTTAAGTTAAGTTCTAGCCGAACTTTACCCTTATTTACCTTGCTTTTAGCCTATAATATAAGGTCGCCCGCCTTACTTATATAAGCGATTAACTTTACCTTTTCTTCCCTTACTTATATCCTTATAACTATACGCTCCTTTTATACTAATCGTTACGGGAGGTTTACGTGCTCGCCGCTTAAAAGGACTTAACGTTTTATTAGCCGTATGCTATCCGGGATTATTTAAACTATATATCTTATCTCCTTCTTATTAAATATACCTTCCGGCTTATCTTAGTCTTATCGCGATAAGGCGTTAAGTACTACTACTAACCTCCTTAAGCGGTACTTTAATATAAAGTTATAAGAGGCGAGCTTTATTAACTACTTACTTTATTTTTTATTTAACTTCCTTTTTATTATAAAGTACTTTAAGTTCTTATAGTCTATTAGTACTATAAACGCTAGTATATTACGTAGCTTTACCCCTTAAAAGTCTAGGTACCTTATAATCGCGAGTAATTCCTTATTATAAATCGGGTAATTATACTTTACTATATTAAGTTATTTTAAGAAAAAGCTTACTAAATATTATATTCCGTCTAGCCTTACTTATATAAGTATACCGCCTATTGCGTACTTAAAATAGTCTGCTTTTAAGTATATCTCCTTATTAAGGTTATATAGCTATAGTACTAGCATATTATAAAATACTTCTTAGATAAACTTAAACGCGGCTTAGTGCTCCTTAGTTTATAAAAAGGGTGCGTTTTTCTTATAAAGACTATTTAAGTATCGTAAGGCCTTAGCGTAAAGCGGAATAAACGCGCGGTAGTAGTTCGCAAACTTAAGGAAGCTTTAAACGCCCTTTATATTCCTCGGCGCCTCCTATATTTAAATAGCCTAGATCTTCTTTAAGTCGTATTAAACCTTGCTCTTAGCCTATATAATAAAACCTAAGTACTTTACTTTTTTCGTTATAAAGTCGTATTTCCGTAGGTTTAGTATAAGGCCTACTTTTTATAGCTTCTTAAGTACCTTCGCTACCTTATCTTTATAATCGCGGAGCGACCTTAATAAGTAAATTAAAACGTTATCTATATATACTATAACGAACTTATAAAAGTAGTCTTTTAAAACCTAGTTAATATAGCGTTAAAAGGTAGCCGGCGTTCTTATAAAGCTAAATAAGCATACTTATTACTTAAATAGTCTAAACCTTGTTTAAAAGGCCGTCTTAAACTTATAGCCCTCCGCGATTTTAATCTTATAAAACGCCGCGATAACGTTAAGTTTCGTAAACTAACGTGCCTTCGCTAATATTTATAGCGTTTCTATAATTAATAGTAGTATATACTAATCCCTTTTTATAATTATATTAAAGGCTTAGTAATTATAGCAAAAGCGTAAGCGGCTATTAGCCTTTTTTATAAATAATACTAACGCTATAGCTACTAAGCTACTTAAGCAGATTAAGTTTACTTTTAGTAACTTATTTAAAGTTTTTTAAAAGATTAGGAGTTCTTCTTTTAATATATTATATAAAGGCCTTTATAATAATAGCGGCTCCTTATTATCTTTATTTAAGGTAAAGTAGATTTTATAGTCTACGCTTAGTTAAAATAAGGGCTACTTAAGCGCTTTTATAAGTATAAAGAGATTTAAGTAAGCCTATAGGGCCTAGGCTAGGACTATTACGGAATCTAAACGGCCACGCCCGGACTCCTTACTCTACTCCTAAGGAAGCCCTACGGAACCCCGCAACAGGAACGCCCGGAGCACGTACTATAAAGGCTCGCCCGAGGAGATACGACGAACATTACTAGTCGGACCCCGCTAGGGTTTCCGGGACATAACTATAGAGGGTTAAGAGCCTACCTAACTATAGTTTACGACGTCTTTAACTATAAGAGATACTATAAAAACTATCGGGCGGATTCCGCCGGTATCTTTAGGGGATTTCTAAGGATTTCCGTAGGATATCCTAACTATAGTTCGACCCGTTTCTAACTATAAAAGCACCTTAGAAGATATAAAATAAACCTTACCGCGATTTTTAAGGGATATCTAAGGATATTTAAGGGATTTCCCCGATTATAGTCTATAGTGTTTTTAACTAAGCTTATACTTAATTTATTAAGCAATTCTATAAGGATATCTACGGTTTATTTTACGCACTATAGATAATATAGTTAAAGATCCTTAGAATTAGCTTAAAGAACTAAGTATAAAGTAGCTAGCTATACCTTTAAGAATAGTTAAGCTTTTTACTATTTCCAAACTCTTATATACGTTTATATGCGGTAATTAGTCCGTTATACCGGCCCGACTAGCGGTAATTAGTCCGTAGTACCGGCCCCGACTAGCGGTAATTAGTCCGTAGTACTAGCCTTAACCGGCGGTAATTAGTCCGCGCCCTATCCCTTTATCCTTACGCTATAAGGCGTAGTAAGGACGTAATCCGCTTAGTTAATAAACGTCTTTAGCTAAAAGGCCTTCTTTATGTCTTTTATTATAACCGCCTATATGTTAAACGTTCGTCGCCGCCCTTAGCTATCCTTTTAGGCCTTCTTCCGTCGGTACTCCACCGCGAAGATAAAAGCGCTTACTAGCTTCGCTTTTTAGATATTTGCAATCTTTATAGCTTCCTTAAAGCCTTAAAGGCTGATTTAAATCCCCGCTTTTTTATGCTAAATCCGCTTTCCCTTAACGTTATAAACTACCTCGTTCTTCTTTATTTATAGTCTCCTTAAAAACACGTTATAGCTCAACTTTAGTATTATATAAGCAAATATTTACTTTAAGTGCTTGTTAATCTTTATCTTAAATACTACGACTCTTTTTATTTAAAGCGTTAGTACGTCTTTTAAGAAAAGCTATAGTAGCTTCCTTATATTATCTATAAAAAGTATCCGTAGCTTTATCGCTATACCTTTACTTACTATAGTATAGTAGTTATAGCCTATATCTATAAGTATATTAAGCCCCTTTTTCTTATTAATACTAACCTTAAGTAGTACTAAGTTTAGTATAAGGTGCCCCTTTATTAACCTTTAAGCCGTTTACTATCTCTTTATCTCTTTTAATACTTAACTTTATACTAAGGTTCCTCTTTTCTTAAATCGGAATCTACTTTAGTTACTTCCTTAATCGTAGTTATAGCTACTTATAAGGTTCCTTCTTTTTTTTTTTTATAAAAGCAAGCAATATATCTTATTATTCTATAAGCGAAATACTTTTATATATTAAGCCGGCTTTATCCTCCCCTCGATTAAGTTATAGCGTTAATTCCGCTTATTAAGGTATCGCCCTTTAAGTCCTTTTAGTCTTAAGCCCCCCCTCTTATTGCCTTCTTTTAGCCTGAAAATAGCTACTTTATTTACTAAACCCTTTTTAGCTTTACCGCGATCTATACTACTTAATTAGTATATACCGAGAAGCTTAAAGTTAAGAGATCTACTATCGTAAGTGCTTCTTAAAGGCGAAGACTTAAGGCGCCCTTTAAAAACACGATTTATATATCGCACGGCCACGACCCCCCTCCTACCTTAAAGAGCTTTTATTTAAACTTTAAGAGGAATGCCGCGAATATTTAGTTCTTGCTTTACTTAATCGTGCGGATAGCCGCTATAGCCCGCGACTAGATATTAATATTAAGGTAGATCGAGTTAAGGTACTTAAGGAACTCTTATTAATTATAGCCTTAATCCGCTTTAGTGCTATAGTAAGTCGCTATAGTTTATTATAGCCTTATATTTAAGTAGTTATAGATTAAGTAGAAAACCTCCTTTAAGCTTAAGAAGAAGTCTTAGTTAATCTCGCACTTTTCTTATATATATCGTGCTTAGGGCATAAAGTAGTAATATTAGCTATCGAACTTTCTTAGCGCTAAGAGTAGCTTCTATAAGTCCTTTTTTTTCGTTACTTCCTTTTTTATTGCGGGCGTCGTAGTACCCGCTATTATATCGTAAGGTAGTATTAAGCCGCCGGTTAGTAAGCCGGCCCCTCTTTATATATACGTCTTTACTATCTTTTTTAGCTTTTATATTAAGGCCTTAAATTAGCTTATTAGCTATTTAATTTACTACTAGCTTGCTTAAACTTAGTAGCTTATCTCGACGGCCCTTGCTTATAGTAAGAGGATCGCTTATTTGACTTTTATTTAAATATCGGCCTCTCTTAGCCCCCCCTCTTACCCCCCTTAAGCATAACCCCCTTATATTAAGTAGCCTTCTTACTCGCGCTATATTACTATTAGTAAGTCTTTTCTTAAGTCGTATAACCTTATTTAAAAGGAGCTTTAGATATATTAAGGGCTTATATATACTTAGTTTAATAGTATATAGCCGAATAATTGTTTATTTAAAGCTAAAAAGGGAAAGGGGAAATCTTTATTTAAGCTACGTAGCTTCGTACTTTATAAGGGTCGCTTAAGTAGCCCGTACTTAAGTTAAGTTTAGGTCGAACTTAGGCTAAGTTTAGGTAGAGTCTTATATAACTTCGGCTATACGTTAGCTTAACTTTAGGTCGTTTGCTATAGTATAACTATAGCTTTTCTTATAGTATAGCCTATAATAATAACTAACTTAAATACTTTAAGTTACCTAAATAGCCTTATTTATAGTAATAAAAGTCTTAAGAATTACTATAAAACTAGTACTTACCTTATACCTAAAGCCCTCTTAACTAGTTTTAATAAATACTTTAGTAATCCCCTTACTAAAAATATAAATAAATAATATAGTTATTAAATATAGTACCTTTAAAGACTAATAAAACTTCTTAAAAATATACTTACTTTTATAACTACTAAAGTCCTTATTTAAACTAAGCTTGAAAATAGTAGCTATTAATATATAAAAGATTTTAGCTATTAGCTAAAACTATAAAATTTAAAGGTAATTATTTATTGTTTTAAACTACGTAGAAAAACTAAGGAATTAGCTAATACTAATAGATTAAATAAGAGTATAAGTATTTATAAGCGCTTTTAAACCTTCTTATTAGTAAATTAAGAATTATATATAGCTAAGTTAACTACTTAATCGACTAAGAAGAAACGTTTTATTTTGCTAAAAACTAGCTAAAATAATAGTCTTTAAAGTATTATAAACTAAAGTATCTATTATAGTAAATATATATAGCTATATATTAAACTAACGAGTTACTATGTTTTTTAATGCTAGTAAGTTTATAAGTAAATATATAACTATATAATAAAACTTATTAAGGAAAGTCTTAAAGCTTATTCTTTATAACTTATTTTTATTTATATAACGTAACAAAACTATAACACTTATAAAAGAGAGCTATATAGCTTAGTAGAATTCTATTACTAATATAAGTGTTTTTTTACGCAATAAACCTATTAATAGTAATAACTAACTATAAGCCGTTAACTTAGTTTTTAATCTTTTTTAACTATAAAGACATTTATACTTATAAAGTTATAAAGCTTTTTTAACTTAATATAAAAATTAAGTATATTTTAAAAGGACAAAATAGTACTATAAAAATATTATTTCGAATAATCTTTAAGATACTAAACTATAATAATAGTATATAATAGTATTAATATTAAAATAATAGTAAGAACTAAGTATAAAAGGATAAAAAAATAAGTATTAAGATACTTTAAAATAATTAGCTAAGGTAAAATATTTAAAGCGTCTCCTCTTGTTATATAAATTACTATTAGCTAAGGGTATAAAGTAAAACCTAGTAATAATATAAGCTGCTTAGATTTAAAGGGACTTAGATATTAATAAAGTATTAACTTAGTTATTAATCTAAATAAAAAAAAACTACCTTAATACTTATAGCTATTATATATAAAGCCTCTTTAGTTAAACTAAATAACGCTATAGTTATACTTTGTTTATAAGTTTAATTTAAAGAGGAGCCTTAGTACGAAAAAGTTATATAATGTTTATAAATAAGCAATATAAAGGAACTATTAAACTAATACTTATTAAGATAAGTAAAAATAAAAGCTTAAGCTTTTAAGTAAAAGTATAATACTTTAGAGTATAAAAAAAGAATAACTAGTAAGAATATTAGTTAAAGACGTTGTTTACTATAAGAAAAAGTAGCCTTAGCTTTAAAAAAAGCTAATAATAAAGTAAGATATTTTAGTCCGGATACTATGTAAAAATAACTAGTAGCTAACGTCTATTAACTAACGTTACCTATAAATATAGTAAAATATGTTTAAGGGTATATTTAATATACTAAGTATAGTTTATTTAAACGGAAGGCTTTAAACAAACTAATAGTAATTAATAACCTATTTTAAACTATAGGTATTAACTATATAAGACTTTTTTTACTCGATAAGAATAAAGTAAAGTATATATTAGTTATTATTAACTATTTTTAAAGCTTATATAAATATTTTTTAGAAAAACTATAAACGCGTTAAAGATTATTATAAAGGTGTTTATATAGTTTAATAAGCTTAATATAATAAGACTCCTTTTATTATCTTCTTATACTAACGTAAGTTTAATATTTTACTATATAAAGTTTATAGAGTTTTTAAGTTAATACTTAATCTTAATAATACTTACTTTCTTTACCTTTTATAAGTTTATTAAAATATTTAAGGTTACTAATAGAAATACTAAGAGTATAAGGCGAGAGGAGGCACTAAAGCATAAGAGGGAAAAAGTAGTAAAAAGAGCGAATTTAAATTACTTTTAGGTCTAAGTTCTAGCTAGGAAAAAAAGAGGAAAAGAAAGTCTTTTATAGGCGTAAAGAGGTGTTAGCTAGATTATTATTATGCCGTTCCGGCGTATTATAGTTATTTTAGTCCGCTGGATTATTATTATTCTTCTCCGGGCTGCAAAGTAGACTTTTCTACTTATTTTTTACTTATACTAAGTTTATACTCGTCTTTTTTAGCGTATAAGAAGCTATTAAATTTTAGTAAAACATTGCCTATATAATATATTAGCTAAAGTATACTATAAGATTAAGTAAGATATTTATTCCTTATTAAAATAAGTTAGTATTAGGGTTTTACTTCTTTACTAATTATATAGCTAATTGTAAATTAATTAAAAGTATTAAACTTAGGATAAACTATTATAATACTAGCTACTATAAAAGCGTTAAATAATAAGGTTCTTATTAAAGTAAACTATATGTTAACTTAAATTTAGTTAAAGAACTAGTAAAGCTAATTACTAAGCTTAAATAAAAAAAAGTATTTACTAAGAAGCTTACTAAAGTAAACTTTAAAAATTGACTTATTAGTAATATAAAAGTCTAAGGAGTACTATTTATTAAATCGGGAAATTTATTAGTATTAGAATATTCTTATTATACCTTTACTTATATAATAATACTACTTAAGTCCTATAAGAAAGCTATATATATATAAAGTCTTTAAAACTAATAATTAAATCTACTTTAATAAAAACACGAATTACTACGTCTTTAATTATTATTATATTTACTAAAGACTTTTGTTTATAAGTAGCTATAAAGACTAAAAGCTAAAAAGGATAGTAAATATTACTTAGGATATATATAATTATCTCCTTACTATAATTATAATTAAAAGTATTTAATTACTAATTTATAAGGTTAAAATAATAATAAATCACGTTAAGACTTTAAACTTAAAGACTTAAGGTTTTAATTAGAAACTTTGCTTAAGCTATTAAGCAATATAAAAGGTATTAAAAGAAGTTATTAAAATTAAGTTCCGGCTAAAAGTAATAATAAACTATATAAAATAAGCTATAAAAAGGCTTATTAAAAAGCAAATAAATAAACTAACTTAATAAACCTTACTAAGGCAGTTTTTTACTTTATTAATAAGGATATAATAAAGCCTTACGTTAGCTTTTCACAAAAACCTTTTTCTAAAGATAAGCATTTAAAGCTTTTCTTCTTTCTATATAACTTAAAGGCTACTATACTTAGAAAATATATATTTATAACTTTTACTAAAGTAAACTAAATAAGTTTAAGGAGGTACTACCTCTATATATACTTACTTAATAAAAAACTTAATGCTTAAGGTCTAAGGGCTTAAGTGCTTTATTTACTATATTAAACAACTAAGTACCTTACTTAATAATAAGAACTTAAACAAGATTAAAAATACCTTAGCGTTTAATACTAAGAGTTTCTTTTAGCGCTTTACTTATTAGCTTTATAGCGTAACTAATAAGTCGGCCTACTTAACTTTTAGCACTTTTTACTTTTAGCACCTTTTTTTATACTAAAACACCCGTTTTTAAAGTTAAATAATCAAATATATAAAATAGCTATATAGATAAAAACTCTACTTTAAAATAAGTAAGATAGCTTAGTAAGTATATAAGGCTTATATATATATATATATATTAATATTATAAGAGCTTTAAAAGTATTATATAAAGAACTATTAGTATATATATACTAATTACTAGTAAATCTTAACAATATTTCTTTTATATTAACTTAAAATAAAGTATTATAAACTTTAATATAATAGTTATTTACTAATTATAGTTATAAAATAGTATACTTCTTACTTTTCTTTAAATTTTCTTTTTTAAATTCTATTTCTTATATTTTATCTATAATACTTTATACTACTATTTTAGTAGCTATAAGCTTAATTATAGAAAGTTAGTACTTTTATATAAAACTTATAAGTATTATTATATAATATAAAGCTAGTAGTAATACTTAATATATATTAAGTATATTTTAAAAGACCTTTTTTATACCTTAAATTTTTATATATATTTTAGCTTATATTACGGGTCGGCCTTAATAAGGCTAAAGTAGTAGTTATACTACTATTTATTGCTGCTATAAGGCAGCTATTTAATTAAACTACTACGTTAAACGGTAGTAAGGCAAAAAAAAACGAATTAACTAAGCTACTAGCTAGTTAATTAACCACGCCTATTAAGGGTCGGTTATATAAGCGCAGCCCGGGCTTAATCTAAGGCCTAGCCCGTAACACTACCCCCTCTTTACCCCCGCCACCCTTAAGCGGGGCTAATAAGTCGTCTCCCCTAGCTAGCAGCTTAGTAGCTATAAGCTTAAGCCGTCCTTATTAGTTCGTCGGTAGGTCTCGAACTTAAGACCCTTTATTATAGCTTAGTTAACTATAACGGGTCGGCCTAAACGGGGCTAAAGTAGTAATTATACTACTATTCGTTACTACTATAAAGTAGCTATTTAATTAAACTACTACGTTAAACAGCGGTAAGGTAAAAAAATACGAATTAACTAAGCTGCTAGCTAGTTAATTAACTACGCCTATTAAAGGTTAGTTATATAAGCGCAGCCTAGGCTTAATCTAAGGCCTAGCCTATAATAGCTTATAATTATATTAAAAGAGTATATATATTATTATTATTATTATTAAGTTTACGCTAAGGACTTAATCTAAGTTTTTAGAAATTCGATATTTATAAATAAGAGGGAAAAACCGGAGTGCTTAAGGTAAAACCTCCTCTTATTCGCGCTTAGTCCGCCTTATATAAGGTCTTATAACTTTACGTAAGGAAAAAGAAGTGCGTTTTCCGCTATAAGTATATCCCGCTTGCTAAGCAGTTTAACGCGGCCTAGCGAGGCCGGGGCCGCCTCTAACTTAAGCGGCCCGCGGTCTAAAGTATCGCGCTTTAAGCTTAAGGTATAGGCAGTAGACCCTCTCCTATCCCCTTTATCTACCCTCTCGATATAAAGGCGGGAGGGGTAAATAGGATTTTAACCCGCGCCCCTCCTACGGGTAGCGCGACCTTAAATAGTAAGTCCGTCGCGGTCCCCGCTAATAGGAATTTAGCGCCCTGCTATACGCGTATATTCTTAATCGGGACCGTTATTTATTCGCGCCGCCCGGTTACTAATCTCGCGCTTAGCTTCGGAGATAAAGCTTTTTACGTACCGCGCGCATACGCTCGCACTCCTCCTTTTTTTACTATAAACGCGCTTATCTTTCTTATAAGCTTACTGCTTTCTCGCCGCCCCGCCCCCTTTATATAACCGTTATTTTACCGGTATCGCTTTTATCTTCTTTATCGCTATTATACCGAAAAAGAAAGTTACTTTTTCTAACCTTAATATAAGTCTACTCCTTAAGCTACTAAGTAAAGATACTAAGGATAAAGAGGCTTAGGCTTATCGTAGTACTAAGCGTAAAATTCTTTATTATATATATATAGGCCGTTTATTAAGCGACAATATGCTTGCGGTTTTCTAGGGCTATTAAAACTAAGCCTATATATATCTAAGTCGTATCCGCCGTAAAGGCATATATAGTCCGCGTAGCTAATCCTCTCTTAGCTATCTTTATAAAAGCGTATATTATATACTCCTTAAGTAACTATTCTTATTTCCGGGTAAGTAGCCTCGCGTTAAACCTATTTATATACCTTAGCTAATCTTCTTTATAGCTTACCGCTATAAGCGAAGATATAGCCTATAAGCTTTATACCGCTTAAAAGGAGTTATATAAATCCGGCCGGCCTATTAAGCGCTTTATATATATAAAGCTCGCCTCCGTAGCAATAAAGCTTTAATAGCGTGCTAGCTTTATTACGGTATAGGCTCTTGCGTTTAGTGCTCCCCTCGGTTTAGCTTCCCTTAATAAGAATATTAAGCTACTCGCTTTTACCTTTAGCCGCTTTATTAATAATACGCGTACGGCCTATAAAGCTAATACTAAGCTCGCTAATAAGGTTAATAGCACTATTATAGTTATCTATTAAACCGTTTATATTATAGCCCGGAACTTAAAGAGTATAAAGAACGCACTATTTATAGTAGCTAACTACCTTACCTTTAGCGGCTATAAGGGCCGGGATATCGCCCTTAAGGGTCTCTTACTTAACTTAGACCTTATACGTGCTTATGCTGCTCTTATCTTACTTAAGCCCCCGCCCCTTAAGGTTCTTATTGTTTTAAAGGACTTTAAGGCTAAGGCTAAGGCTAAGAAAAAGGCTTAAGCTAAGGTTCTCGCTAAGGCCTATGCTTAAGAGCGCGCCGCCCTCGCTTATAAGCTTAAGTATAAGGGGGTGCTTAAGGGTAAGGGTAAGGGAAAGGCTATCGGGACCGATAAGTCCGACTTAAAGGAGCCCGAGCTTAATATTAATAATAATAAGCTAGAAAAAAAGAAAGACCGGGACGACGATAACGGTAACGATAATAAGGCCGAGACCGAAACTAAGGTCTTTAAGGATAAAGTTAGCCCCTTACCCGGTTTTAATACCGTCCTTATCGTTTCCGACCTTAAGAGCGGTAGCGATAGCGACTATAACGATAACCTTACTTCGCTCCTCGCCTCGCTTACCCCTAGCCTATCTATAGGCCGCGATATCGCCTTAGCTACGCCGAAATAGGTTTATAGCCTCTTTAATAGCAGTGCCTTTAAGGCTAGTAGCCCCGTAGCTAACGCCTTAAAACGTGCTTACGCCGCCCCCGTTCTTAACCTAGCTAATAAGGAGGGGGATACTAAAGACCTTAGCTTAAACCTTAAGTACCTTTAGTTTTTTACTTATAGTAAGGCCGGGTCTCTCCCCCTTAATTTTCTTACGATACTTAATATCGCTTAATCGACTAAGTATTATTTAAGTCGCCTTACTTAGCTTAGCCTTATACCGCCTTTAACGCTAGTATTAAGAACCCCGTAGGCCTTAAAGCCAACGCCTTAGCGGGCTACTAGTAAGATAACGTCTTTTACTTTTACTCTTACCGCGACCTTAAGTTATCGTAAGCGCGGGAGGGGGAGGGCGCCCGTTACTTTAACCTATAGTTATAGCTAAGCGGGGCGTTCTCGTAGCACTCCTTAAACGGGGAAGTCCGCCGTTGCTTTTAGTCGCGCTTAACGCGGCGCCGGGCACGATAATAACGAGCTTAGTCTTTAGCTAAGGTAAAGAACTAATATTAAGGGGGGGGGGAACCGAGGGGGGGGAAGCTAGCTAAGGCACTAGCTTAAGGTAAGTCCGATAAAGGCCTTATAAGCTAAGTAGGGGTCTTAAGGGGGGGGGGAGTTTTTAGCGTTTTAGTGCTTTATAGCGTTTTATTATATTAGTAAGTTATTCCTTTAAGCCGAGCTAGGGGGGCGATCTAATTAATATATATCCCCTCTTAACTAAAGTATAGCCGGAGCCGCTATATATACCTTATCTTCCCCTTAGTATAGTCTTATTACTAGATTAAATTATTATAAGCGCCTTAAGCCTAAGAACTATCTTACTAGCATAGCCGCTATCTTTTATTTTTAAAGCTTTGCTTATACCTTGCCCGTATTACGAAGTCGCTATAGTAACGTCCCCCTTACCTCTTTAGTAAGCCTATAGCTTATTATCGCGTAGTAAATAGTATCTTATTATTACCCGTAGTTATAGAGGGGCGATACTACTTTAAGTACGTTGCGGCGGAATAAGAAGTCTTTAAGGCTTATTACTTCGGTTTATATTTAAGTAATCGTAGAGCTTAAGTACTTAAGCAGCGCCCCGTGCCGGTTAAGCGCTATAGCCTTATTAAACCGGGGCGGTAGGTTTACGGGATAAAGCATAGTCCGGCGCTATTTAATAGGTTCCTCCCTTAAGCTTTACCGCTTAGCTTATTCCTTAAAGAGGATTTCCTTTATTCTTTTCTTCTCTTAAAGCTTGCTAGACTTAACTTAAGACTATACCCCCCTTAATACCTCTATAAGCGGTGGCCTTAAAGGCGTAGGCCGCCTTAGCCGTTATCTATATTATTAAAGCAGTCTTATTACTAATACGGATATATATTAGATTTAGTTTAGGATTCTAAAGTCCTTTAGCCTCTTAAGGGTATTAGCTATTCTTTAGTTTAAGTAGAGGTTAATTAGCAGGACTTAGGTTTCAGCTTTAAGCTAGTAAACTAATATAGCTTAGTAGGCCCCCGCGACTATTTAAAGGTAAGCGGTTTAATCCCGCGCTAACTTCGCGGCTATCCCGTAAGGCCTTCCGTTTACCGGGGTTATCTTATAAAACGTAACTATAGCGTATAATATAAAGGACCGGACGACTTTACTATAAACTTCCTAAGCCTTAAGTAAGGTATATCCTTATATAGACGCTACGAGCCTTATAAGGGCTAGGTTCTGCCTTTTTAGCTTAGCGTATAGCTTATTAAGGTGTGCTTTCTACTTAAGCTTATAGTTTACCTATACCTTTAAGAGCCTAGCGTCTTAAACCGGCACTATTATAGCGGCCTTAAGGCAAATAGGGGTTATAATTGCCTTATATCTTCTTATAAAGTAAATAAGCTCGCTCTTTAAAGGTTTAAAGTTTACCGCGAACTCCTTTACCTATATAGCGTATACCTCTTAAGCCGCTTTAAGCCGCGCTATTATTAATCCCTCCTTAAGGCCTACGCTAAGGATATTCGTATTATCGGCGAAACCGATAATATAAACTCTTTTTAGCTTTTTTAATCTTTCGTAAAGGGGTATTATATAGTAAAAGAATAGGATTAAGGATAGCGGCGAGCTTTAAGGGACCTTAATAGTAATTCGGACTAATATAGCCTTTTTTCTATCGAAATAAAGGGTAAAGTAGCGCTTATTTATAAAGCTACGGGCTAGCCTTATAAACTACTTAAGGTAGCCCCGGAGGGTAAGTTCCCTTAAGAGTTTCTCGTAGTTAACTATATTAAAGGCCCCTTTAATATTAAGTTAAAAGAACGATATAATCCCTTTTTTAGCTTATATTACGCGTATTAGTTCCGTTACTTAAAGTATTGCCGCCTTTATAGACCTCTCTTTTTTATTCCTAAACTATCCTTTAAATAAGACCTTATTCGCTTCCGCTATAGTTATAAGTCTTTAAGCTAAGATCTACTTTAAGATCTTACTTATCGTTAGTAAGAGGGAAATAGGTCTTTACCCCTTAGTAGTGCGGTATACCCTGGGTTTTTTCCTTAGTTTTCTTAATATTACTACGTTCGCGGACCGGAACTAAGTTAGAAAGTGCAATATCTCTATATAAGCTATAAAGATTGTTACTAGTTAAGCTAAGAGCGCTAAGCTATAAAGCTTAAAAAAGCTAAAGGGGACCCCGTTTAAGCCTACTGCCTTTTAACTTACTATTTTGCTTATTGCTTAGGATATATTTATAAGGTCGATACGCTATTTTATAGTAAGCTCCTTCTTAGCCGCGCGTTAAGGAGGTCTTGGAAGCGTCGCGGCTTTAGCTAAAAAGAAGCGCTCCGCTAAAAGTCGGGCTTTCTCTTTAAAGTTAGGGGTTAGTTAGTATTCGTAGCCCTTACCGGTTAATAATAGTAAGTACGCTAAGTCTAAAGGTAGCTTACTACGTAGACGCGCTTATCGTTTAATGTTTTATAGCTTAGTATTATTAGCGCTAATCTCCTTATAAAAGTCTTTTTAATGTTCTTATCTCGCGTTACGCATAGCTCGCTTTTAAGCTATAGCCGCTTCTTATAGCGCTTTTTAGTTTACTTAGGTCCTATGTCCTTTATAGTATCTCCAGGCCCTTTTCGCAACTTAGGTAGCTTAAGCCGCCTTTAGGGTAAACTATACGTTGCCCCTTAAGATCGCTTGCTTCCGGTATAGGACTATCGCGCGGGCAATTTTATTAAGATCGTTATATAAGCTATCTATTTTTATATCGATCTTTTACGGGCTACGAAGCGTAGGCTATTATATCTTAAGCCGGGATAGGGTTTCCGCTTTTACCCTTTTCTTCTCCGCCTTCTTTTACCTTAGCGTTGCTAATACCTCCTTTAGCTTAAATCCTATCTTAAATAAGACTACTTATAGGATATAGTTAGACCTTATAAGGTCTAAGTTTAAGCCGATAAACTATACGGCCGTTTTTATCGTAGCCTATATAAGGTTAATCGTGCTATCTCTATACCTATAAAAGAAATATATATATTCCCCTTTTAGCGTAGCTAGTTTAAGCCGGAGCCGCGCGGCCTTCTTAATAAACTATTTTACCCTATTAAAAGTCTAGTTATAAGCGTCTTATAGCGGGTAATAGATATTAAAGTCCTTTACTAAGACTAGCAGGCCTTAGCTATTAACCTCTTTTAAGGCCTTAGCTAAGCCCGTTTAAATCTCTTTTAGTAGTAAGTATAAGGACCTTAGCTTTATACTATCGCTAAAAGTTATCTCCCTTTAATTATATCCGGTTTATAGTATCTATGTCTTTATATCGTGCCTTTTATAAATATATATCGCGTTGCGGCCCTCCTTATAGACTAGCTTATATAGTGCGCCCTTTAAGAATAAGGCCCTTAAGCTTTATATTTTCTTTATCTCTTAAAGCGCTATTACGTTATACTTAGCGCAGTAGCTAAAAGCTAGTCGTGCTAGCTTATATCTCTTTTATATATTTTAATAAAGGACCTTTAATTTTATATATAAGGGGTTAAGGTAAAGTTCGTTATTTAAGATAAAGTAATAGCTTAAGTTAAGAGCAACGCGCTTTATTGCTTTATATATCGTTTAATATTACTTAAGTTAGTGCTTACTACTTATACCTTAGCCGGCGGTGCTAATAGCGTTTGCTTATCTTTTCTTAGCCGCTTAAGGCGTTTCCGCGCCTATAATAAAGTAGGCCTTTAGTCCTTTATAAAAAGAAGGGGGATTTAAGGGTCCGGCTAGCTATAAGTGCTAGCAAAGCGTTATAGACGGTTTAAGTAATAGTCCCTTACCTTATTTTAAGCTTTTACCGCTATAAGATAAGTATAGAACTACGCTAAGTACTACCCGCTATAAGATACGTAGTTATAAAGGATTTCGCTCTTCTTTATATAGTACTTATCCTCGCCGCCTATATAAAAGGTCCCCTTATAGTAAGCATAAAGCTATATTAAGGTATAATATTTAGCGATATGCCTATATTTATAATAATTATAGTATTAAGTAAGTCTAACTAACTTATTATATAGCTCGTATTAAAATATCTAGGCCTTTAAGAATAAGCTTATATCGCATAGCTTATTAGCCTCCGCTAAGCTACTTATACTAATAATAAAGGTTATAGCTATTAAAGTCTTAGTTTAAAAGCGTATTACTCGCGCTTATATAACTTTTACTTTATTAATATTAGCGATCTCCTTAATTAAGAGCGCTTTATCTATCTTAAAGACCCTTACCGGGATATTCTTCGCAATTACTATATAGGCCTTACGCGCTATCGCTACCTCCAGCTTAAAGACGCTCCTTACTTAGTCTTAATTCTACTAATAAGGTCGTGCCGCTATATTAAACGTTATCGCGATATCCCCGCTTAAGAGGCGTCTCGCTATTATAGCGGAAGAGATATTAAGCGCCGCGTTAATTGCTTTAACCGTATCCTTCGGCTCGCGGTTTAGGATATTTAGCGTTGCTCTTATTAAGACTACTACTAGCTCGCGTTCGTACCGGGGCGGGACCGGCTTTATCTTTACGTTATACCTTACTAGCCCTTTAAGGCCCGCTATTACTATTACTTAAGTCTTTTTAGGTCCTTCCTTTAAGCCTTAAGCTTAGCCTTATCTTAGTTCTTCGTATATAGCTTCTTTTATCGCGCTTTAAATAGCCCTATAAAGCTTAAGGTTAGCCTATACTATAGTTAGCGCGCTCTTAGCGCGCTCCTTAAAGTAAAGGAGGGTTTTAACTATTACTTATACTTAATCGAACTACGTATATAAAACTATACCCGCGATTTTATTATAAGCCTTCCTTTTATCGGTATTGCGTATAGTTTAGCTAGGTTATGCGTTATTATCTTATTAAGGTATATTTAGCTTTTTATTTAGGTGCGTAAAGCTTAAGGGCGTTTTATTACGCTAAGCGCTGCGGTCGATGCCGGTATAAGGCAGGCTACCCCCTCGCCCCCGCATCCCTTAGCTACGTTACGATATTATCTTAAAGGGGGTAACTAATACCGCCGAATTAATTCTTATTATTAATAAGAGTTTTAAACGCGATACGCACCCGCTATAAGCAAGTAACTTATTCGCGGAGAAGTTTTTTTTTTAATTAATATAAAGAGTATATATAACTTTTTAAAGTTATTTATAATTAACTTTTTATTAATTTAAAAGTCGCTAAAGTTTTTTATTCTTTTTATATTATAAGTTATAATAAAGAAACTAAAATATAAAGAGAAAAAGTACTAAAAGTAAAAAGTACTAAAAGTTAAGTAAGCTAACTTAGCTTATACTATTTGTTTAGCTAAAAAAAAGCAGCGGGGGCAGTAAGAAAAAGGATCTTAAAATATAAATACTTATAGTTATTTACTAAAATAAGTTTATATTAAAAAACTAATTACCTTTACTAAAAGTAAAGGCACCTCCTTTAAAAATAACTAATAATTTAATATATTTTCTATACCTCCTTATAAGTTTACTTATATTAATATCTATAAAAGAAAGTAAGGCTAAATAGTAGCGTTATATTCCTTAAGTAGTAATTTTTAGCTTAAGAAGGCTTACTCTTAATTTATTCGTTAAGTAGTAATCTTTAGACTAAAAAGGCTTACTCTTAATTTATTATCTATAGGATTCGAATATCGAACCGCGCTATCCTAGCGCACACTATAGGCGTATATGCGCAAACCGGGCTCATAACCTGTTGAAAAACCGGTCACCTCTGCCAAAAGTGGAGGCACCTCCTTTAGAGATAACTGGTATTCTGGTATATTTTCCACAGTTCCCCACCGCAGTTAGGCGCATGCAAGTCTACCTGGGGCCCTAAGATAGGGGAGGTACATACATACCTGCTTTACTAATCTGAGTTTAGGCACCCCTCAGGTCGACCCACCCTCCCTTCAGCCGCCTCCTATCCCAACTCCTCCATTCATCTTCATTCTTCCCTTGATCAACAAACAATTCCTCCTTCTTGCACCAAGCTGACCTGGGCCGCGCAATGGGCGCACCATAGACGCCTTTCGCATCGCAAACTACCTTTTCCTCTACTCGTCAGCTTGCCCTCGCGCAAACGCTCTCCTTCCAACCTTGAGTCAGGCTCTGCCTTTTGTCCCAACTGCTCACCATTTAGGCCACCTCCCGATACCTGCTCCCACCCCAACCGCGCGAACCATTCCGTGACCTGCGCGGCTCTCTGCATAGCTATGGACGGCAATTCATCGCAGTCCAAGCTCACGCCCGCGCGTGGAAGACTTGGCCGTGGCGAAGCGCGACCGGGTGTCCACAAGGCTTACGCTTCCGAAAATGACGTGGCTGCGCTCGAGGCCTCCCACCATCACCGGGCACCTCAAACCCCCAACAAGGTATCGTCCGGATCGCCTGCGCCGATGGACCCCGGTTCCTTGAAATCAGGGCCCAAGCAGCGAAATAGGAACAAGACCAAGACTAAGAATACGCCCACGTCCCCCGACTCGATGCAGCGCGGCCGTCAGACTCCCCCGTATCGCTCCGTGTCTTTGAGGCCTTCCACTGGCACTGCGTTTGCCGGAGCTACCTTTCACGCCTCTCCAGCACCTTCAGCATTGCCTATTCCGAGTTTTCATGCCAAGTCCTCCGGCGGCACCCCCGTCCACTCTTCAGCAAGAGACGTTGTGCAGGAACCTTCACCGCCCGCCACCGACACCGACGCACCTACACCTTTCCGCCCTTCATCAGTTCCTAGATCGCATGAATCTCCGCTCGACTTCATGTTCCGCGCACATCGAGAGGAGAAGGAGAGACTGTGTCGTGTTGGCTTCTTTAGGCAGAGCACGACTTTCTCAAACCCAACTTCTCCGCAACCTCCTTCGCAATCAGACTCGTGCATTTCCCCGAGCCTGACAGGTATCTCTCAGTCCCGGCGTGCAAACCCCAGACCGTCCTCAAGTGGCCTCGATCCTTCTGAGCTTGACAGCCCCTCAGGGCGGCCGATGGGTCCGGCCTTTTCGACACCCTACCAGGAACGCATTCGAGCTGCGCGATCCGGCGCATCTCGACCCCATCCTGACCAAGGTCGAGAGGAACTGTCCCATGCAGCTACTCTACCGGCAGACGATCCCACTGAAGCCCTGAAGAGGTTTTTATTTGGCGGAAACTCAACTCCATGCCGGGCTGCCCGCAAGACGCCGACTGCCCTCGCCCCGGCCGTCCAGATTAACACCGGCAGGTACCTGTCCCACCACCCCTCTTCAGCCGAGCCTAGTCGACCAGCGGACTTGTCCCAGTCCAATGACATTCAAGCCATGGAGAAGGATCTCCGGCGAATCTTGAAGTTGGACATGACGTCGAATTCTTCATAGCAAAGTCTTCGGGCTTGCGAGTGCACTCTTCTTTTACTGGTATCGGTGGCGAAACCGTGGATTTCTCCCGCTCTACTCACTCTCCCTGGGGACATGGCTTCGAGGGAGCTAGCTGGTCATTGTTCAGGATTGGCTCTCATGGGTTGTGGTCGGGCGTTGAGGCCTTGATGATCAGCCAAGCCCAGTGTCGCGTGGCCTTGACACTGGGCTTCATGGAGTGGATTTGCATTTGAACTAGGTGTCAAGGCTGTCTGAAGGCATTTGGATCCCCATCTTCTTTGATGTGCGGCTTGTGTCAAAGGGGTTCGGCTTTAGCATCTAGCGGCTGGT
Organism: Ophiocordyceps robertsii; assembly: GCA_027405785.1. NCBI lineage: Eukaryota > Fungi > Ascomycota > Sordariomycetes > Hypocreales > Ophiocordycipitaceae > Ophiocordyceps > Ophiocordyceps robertsii. The sequence continues at coordinate 28,325 of JAPEBW010000445.1, read as the reverse complement.
TAAATTCTGGCTTATTTCTCCCAACGATACCCGAGGGTCTGGGCGAGCGCAGAGCGCAGAGGAATTCAAGCACGGATATTATGGTGTACTGAAATAGAATAAGCCCCTGCAGTGCGGGTTAATGTGCGGGATGATGTGCAGGGCTGTCCTGGGAGCATTGTGTTCCCCCCCGTCTTTCCATTGGCGTAGCTGTGAAAAATTCGTCACGCTTTAGGTGCCGTGCCGTACAGTTTTCCATCTTGTGCCTAAAAGCTTGCGGTCCCTTCGCGGGTCGTGTCATATGCAGGAGTGTTTGGCAACCCACGACGGCTCGAGTGGTTGACGATGGCGTCTTATTTGGCAAGTTTGGATCCACGCCGGCGCCGCTCCTCCCGGGAGAACACCATTCCATGCGAGAGCAAGAGATACTTGGCAAAGAAATCCTGGGCAAAGTCATCAAACTTGACGTAGTCGGCGCCCAAGCGGTACGCGGCCGCAATGCCACTGACACAGGCAAGCTCGTGCATGTTCTGAGGGCAGAGACACATCAACAATTCCATGTGAGAGGCCCATGGGGACTTGGAGAGAGGGGAGTGGCTTACCACGAGGGTCCAGGATCCCGCGAAGAAGGTTCGGTTTTTCCCATTGAGAAACATCACGCCGGGGACCACGCGAATGTAATGCTGCCATCTATGCCCCAGCTGATGCCACCAGTTCTTCTTGATGATTTTGGTCTCGTCGATTCCGCCAATGGTCCACAGATGCCTCAGATTGTAGTTGAGGAATATAGTCTGATAGACTGGCTCAAAACTTCCAGCGGCGTCCGAGTTCGCCTTCTTCAGCTGGTGCTGGTAGTTGCTGCAGTTGAACGACATTTCGATCAGTCGCGGATCCTGCTCGTAGGAAAACGTAAAGTACATGGGCTGAAAACCGCCAGACGAGTCCTCGCCTCCCGCGGCTTCGCCCTTGGCAAAGGCAATCTGCTTCTTCTGAAAGTCCGATGATGGCTCTGCGCAGAGGTTGGCCCTGAAGGCCGTCTCGTATTGTTTCTCGAAATACTTCCGGTCAGTGTGGGTAACGGTGATGTCGTCGTAAAACGCGGTACCGCCCAGAACCAATTTTTCGCGCCATGTTGCTTGCTTTCCCAAGATCCGAACACTGTCATCAGCCAGTACACACATGACCATGTCGTCGAAACCTTCCTCTGTTGTGGTGCCCGTGGTGACGTCCCTGACGCGGAGGTTGACTCCTGCATCCGATCTTGACAGCACTTCTGATACCTCTGTGTTGGTCCTGATGACTACCCCCTTGCTCTCCAGATGCCGCCTCCATGTGTCATAGAACTCGTGGAGGTGGTCAAAGGTGAACATTGTGGGCAGGTTGGGAAGCAGCGTGACAGGGTCGTAGTCCCAGAGCTTCATGCTTGGGTCGTCAAAAAGGCGCTCAACAATGGCTGAGGGAACATGAGGGGTCTGGTTGCCAGTGCCCAGGAAGAGAGCAATGAGGGGGTATACCATTTTGTCGCCAAAGGCCCGGCTGAATAGGAAGAGACGCAACATGATGGATATAGGCACGAGACCCAGGACAGGCATGGTCCATTTTATCACCTTGAGGAAGAAGCCAAACTTCTTGACATCGCTAGAATAGCGCTGCACGAGTTTGCTTGGGAAGACGTTTGTCCAGAAGCCCGACTCGCCCTTGCCAAATGCAACCTGCAACTGGACCTCTTGAGGGGGGTAGCCCTGTTGGCGGAAGAAGTTGAACGTGTGTTTGAAGATCTGGCGAGTGCAGTTCTCAGCAGACGGGTTCGACATGGGCGTTGGTTTCGAGCTGGACTGACCTGCGAGCCGCCTTGGACACCGTTGTTCATCCACGATGCGCCGTACTGCTGCTCGTTCAGCGGGATGGAGGTTGCTTGTCCACCCACGACATCGCTCCTCTCCAGCAATGTCACCTTGAATTTGCTGGGGTGATTTGCCAGGGTCGCCGCGCACGACTGTCATCAGTATTAGCCGGGCTCTTCGCCAAGGGCGCGAGCAGAATACCATGCCGGCAGCACCTCCGCCAATGACGACGACGTGCTTTGTCTTGCCATCCGATGGGAGAGCCATAGCTTCAACGCGAATTCGCACTTCTACACGGTTTGCACAATCAGAACGTCGTGGCAGGGACGGGGGAGGGCCTAGGGGCTACAATTCTGCGGACGACATCGAGGACGTCATAGACGACTCGTCGGTGCAGGGCTGGCTGGTCAACCGCCGACACCTGTTCCATGGCCCGGATACCCTGTAACGCGCTGTCCCAGCTGAGACATGCTCACCTTTGCGTACCTAGTACATACGAATAACATGCAATTTACTACCTAGGTAGTACCCTGGAAGCAACGGGCGACTGCTACTTGAGATCCGACGTCACCCGCGCCCCTCTCACGTGAGCTCCCGCCAAGGACGACCACTTGGTTGTGCACTACAACGCGTCTGAGACGCAACAACCCCCCTACCGATTCCGGCAACTCCCACGGCAGAGGGCAACAACAATTTAACAATGACCGAACCCAATCCAGCTGCTGCTGACCTGGCGAGTGATGCAGACGATGACGAGGCGCTCCGAGTCGCCATTGCCATGTCGCTGCAGGATCAGGTACAGGGTTCACCATCACCAGCAACCAAGGCCTCAGCGACCAAATCACTGGCCCCCCAAGGCCCACAGCAATCAAAGACGTCGTTCAGCCTACTCTTCCTCGACCGGAGAGGCATGGAGGAAGAACGGCTAGTGAGAGTAGCCAGAAAGCGTGCGAGGTCTCCCTCGGACGACGAGGTGGTCGAGGTGCCGCCACCCAAGAAGAAATCGATGCCTGCACCAAGTCGTCTCGTCACAACTTGCACGGATTCTACGCTGTCGTATCCCAATGGCACGGTGAAGCGGACCTGGGTCCGTGGTTATCCTCGGACCGGCGATGACATCAAGATTGAAGAGGTGCTGCAGAAGGACAAGCTGCTGCTGGCCATGCTCTCTTCGTATCAGTGGGATGACGAGTGGATATTGTCAAAGGTCGACGTGGCCAAGACCAAACTTATCCTCGCGGCTTTTGCAGCAGACGATCGACAGGTAGGTCTCTGCGCCGAGCCTGCAATGCTGTTCAACGGTTCCCTTAAGGGGCTGCCGTGCTTGACCAAACTCTAATCACTCTATCAACAGAAAGAGGCGATGCGGGCCAATGTGCCACCGCACATAAGGTTTTGCTTCCCGCAGATGCATGGTCCTGGGTCAATGCATTCCAAGCTGCAGGTTTTGAAGTTTGCTCATTACCTCCGCGTTGTCGTGCCCACGGGAAACCTTGTACCCTATGATTGGGGGGAAACTGGTGTCATGGAAAATGTCGGCATGCCCACCTTGCGCACTGGCCGTCAGCTCGCAACGCTAACTCCAGCGTGTGTAGATGGTGTTTCTGATCGACCTGCCGCGGCTGGACAAGGCCGAAGACCACAAGCCCACTTCCTTCAGCCTCGAGCTCCAGTATTTTCTGAGAGCCATGGGCGTCGACGGGAAAATGGTCGATAGCCTTTCCAGCTACGATTTCTCAAAGACGGCTAGCCTTGGGTTCGTCCACACCAGGTCAGTCGCCGTCAGATGATCGACGGGCGTCCCCGCCAGTCAAGCTCACGAGACATTAGGCCAGGCGGACACACGGACGAGTCCCTTAAGCGAGTCGGTCCGTGGCAACCACGACGAATGGTGCGGCACTGTGGCTGACAGCCGACGCAGGATATTGTGGACTGGGTGCCACCGTAGCCGCGCTGGGGCTGGCAAATACGGAGCCCATTGAGGTTGACGTGGCGGCATGTGCCCCCGACAGTCTCGGGCAGTGCCCCGCGCTAATGCCGGGAATCAGTGCGCCTCTCTCGGATCCATCAAGTGCGATCTCCTTGAGGCCATGTACGGCGCCTGCCAGGGTGAGTAATGGTCCAAGACTCTGCTAGCGATATCCCTCCCTGCAGAAGAACAAAGGCGAGGAGCCTGGTGGGGAAGAGGAGCTAAGGCGGCGGCGGCTCGGTGGGGGGCTCGCGGCGCGAAGCGAAGAAACATGCCGGCTAACATGGTCCAGGGGATGACGGCATGAAGGAATACAAGGAGAGGGCGAATCGCAAGCCTCGTGACAAGCACTCAGGGCCATCTCAGCTGCTCAAGGACCGATTCCGCATCTACTTCCCGACGAACCAGACAGTTTGTGACAGTCGAGGTGGGAAAGCAGTAGGTGACCAGCATCGGGTGAGGTGGCGTGGCATAGGCTAATCTGGGATATGCGGCGTGACGCACAGGCTGCGGGTACCATTTGCGTGCAAGCAAAGTGGTGGCGATCACCAGAATTCCCGACAGAATTGGTGCGTGATTGCGTCAACACGCGGGAGGGGCTTCTCATGCACAGCAAGGTCGTGTTCGTACGCCAGGCGGAGCGGAGCTCGCAATCGACTGCGTGGGCGGGCTGGGCATACGTGGGAAGCGCCAATCTGTCGGAAAGCGCATGGTGAGTCGATTACTGTCGGCACTGGTGGACCGCAAACTGATTTTGCACGTGACGATGCTGACGGGTGAGGGCCTGGCGACATGGTAGGGGCCGGTTGGTCAAGGACAAGAAGTCTGGCCAGGCTAAGATGAGCTGCCGCAACTGGGAGTGCGGCGTGGTGGTGCCGGTTTGTAGGGGCAGCAATCAGGATGGCCACGTAGGCGGCCCCCTGGGCATTTTCCAGGGCACGATACCCGTGCCGATGCAGGTTCCGGGTCGAGCGTACCGATCGGACGAGGAGCCGTGGTTCTACGATGGCGCATGAGAGTTCTTGGTCGACGGCGGGCACCGGACGATGCCGTTAGCTGGCGACAGGACGGGGGTGGATCCAGAGAGGTGGATGTGGTATCCGTAGACAGGCAGGTGATGCAAATACATGCTTGGGCCCAGGCCAGACAGAGTTGTTGTTGATCAACCGGTTGCCCGCTCAGCTCGCTCTCCGCACCTGATAGAGCCGAGTGCCCTGGCTGGGCCCATTGTTCCGCCCCCGCTCGTCTGTGCTGCCGGCGAGTCATGGAGCCGCCTTTCCTTTTCCGTCGATTGCTTGATGGAGCGCCAGGCTGGGGTTGTGGACATGTCGAGGTCCGTGAAGACATGTGGGGGAACAGTACCCTACCTGGTAAGTTCTGTAGCTTACAAGGCAGCAATTACAGTAAGCATACATACATACTAGACGGCCAAGCGGTGGGCATGCAGCTGGAGTGGCGAGGCCGGTGATGATGCGGACCCTCGTCGTTTGGAGACGGGCAGATACGCGTAAACATACTCGACTACGCGACTTGCAGTTTGGCAGGGACGGGGTGAAGATGTGGGAGGGCAGAGTAGAGTATCCGTGCGCAGAGAGGGAGGTACGGGCCAGGGAGAAGAGGCAATGGCAAATTCCGCGAGTCCTCGTGGCCTGCCTTTTCAATGCACCTGGCTTGTTGTGGTGGAGCCTTCCTACGTAGGTGCTGTAGGCAGGTACCTGGAGATACCTAGGGAGGTGTGGAAAAGGGAGCTCTAGAAGATGATGATGGTGTCTAACTAGCTAGGAAGGAATGTGTGTGCGAGGGGTGCCCTTATATATATATATGGCTAACCCCTATAAATAAGGGCTAGGGCTACGCCTAGGGCTCTCGCAGTAAAAAAGGTATAGGGCCTTAGCGTATATACTCCTTATATTTATAATACCTCCCCTTAGCTATATATAGCGCGTATATATATATAAAGCCTTATAATATATCCTCTCCCTTATATATTACTCTTACCTTAGTGTTTTCTAATTTAACTAATAATAACTAGCTATTCCGCTTACGTAATACTTTATCTATATATAAAGCCCTTTAAAGCTTTATTTAGCCGCCTTTTTTATTTTTAGCTATTAAACGAATTAATTATATTTCTCTTTTAAGAGGCCTTTTATAAAGCTATCCGTAATTATCTTATTAGTCTATACTTATACTTACTAAAAGAAGCCTTTATTAGTATAGTAAATATTCTATTTATAGCGGATATTAATATACTTAGTCTTAGCTAAGTTATTCTTATTTAGTATTATAAGCCTCGCGTTTTAGCTATTTATAAAGATTATAAATAGACTTAGCTATAGCTAGCTTAGCTTTATTAATAGCTAATATTGCTATATTATAGCTATACTTATAAGTATAAGGTTTTAAACTCCGCTTTTATTAATAAAGTCGCTATAATCGTTTACCTCTTACTTTTTTAGAAAATAGGCCTATTACTAAGAAATATAATATAGTTAGCTATAAAGTAATAAGTATTTTAGTTATTAATAAAGGAGGTATTTATATATACGCGGAGCTTAAGGTCTTTAATTAAGTATTTCCCCCTTATTATAACCTTATAATTTAAAGTGCCCTTAATATAACGCTATAGCGTTTTTATAATTGCTATATAGTTATATATCGGGTTACTATTAGCCTTAAAGAGCTTATTTACTATATATATAATATCTAGCTAAGTGCTTATTAATAAGTAATTAAGGCTATTAGTTTAGCAAAGCTATTTTATAGTATTTATTATAAGTTCTTAACTCTTTTAATTATAAAGAACCTTAAGTTTTACTAACTACGGCGCCTTTATAGCTTTAATAACCTCTTAACCGAATTTCTTAAGGATCTTTTTAGCGAACCTCGTTTAGTATATAAAAATCGTTCTTACCGCCTTATCCTATTTAAATTAAATACCTAGGAATTCCTAAGGCTCGCTATTTAGTCTTATATAGCCTAGTAAGGATATTAGCCGCGGCTTTAATAGCTTTTTTAATAAGTGCTATTATAATAAAATTATTTATATAAACGATTATAAGTATATTGCTTGCTTTATAGCGAAGGATATACTTATCTATCTTAAGGCGCTTAAAGCTATATTCTTATAGGTCTATACTTACTTAATCGTACTACTACTTTAGCGAGCTTTTATAACTATATAAAGCCTTATTAAGCTTTTAAACCCGGCCTATACTATTCTTAAGCCTATAAAGCTATATAATAAACGCCTTTTCTTATACTTTTATATATATATATATATATATAAATAATATTAAATTATTTTTATTTTAAGTCCTTAACTATAATAATTGTTATAAATAGTTTTAACGAGGCTTAATACGCTACTACTATATAAAGCTCCTTTATAGGCCTATCTTTCGGATCGTAGTCTCCTTAAACAACTTAATAAGCCTCTATAAAGGGTTCTTTACCTTAAACTAGCTTTTTAAGATAGACTTATTTCCTATTAAAGACTTAAGCTTTTAATAGCTTATAAATAAGGTTTTAAGTATCTTTTTACTTTTATTTATTAATTTCCCGCCTTATTATAAGCAACTAGTAAGTCTTATAATTATCCTTTTTAAAGGCTTATTTTTAAGTTATTAATAATCCCTTTATAGCAGCAATTATCGCACTAAATATAAAGAGGACTAGCTAGTTACTTTAGTTATTAAATTAATCTTTCTCTTAGTAAATTACTTTAAGGGCTTTTAATATGCCTGGCTTAAATAAGTCTTAGCGTTAATCTATTATAATAAGCTCTTTCGTTAAAGCCCTTAATATAGTCCTTTAAGGCCCTTCCTTAACGGCTACTACTTAATTAATCTATTAGCGAGTTAGCTAATTATTAAGTCGGTATACTTTATTAGCTTATAATACCTTAAGCGGGGAATCTATAAGTCTCTTACTACTAAGGTTTAGCGTATAAGGAATTAAGCGTATCTTTAGCTATAAGGTCTTTAAGAAAGTCCTTAAGTAACTTATACTTATAAAAGCTATCTTTAAACTACTTTAAACCTTTATAGTCTCTTTTAAGTATACTTTTAGTCTTTAAACTAAAGCATTTAGTATTAAGATATTTATATTATTATCGCTTAGCTTTATTATTATTACCGGCAAGGAAAGGGTTTAATAAAAAGTTAGTAATACCGGCTATAAAGCTTATTATTACTTAAGGGGTAGTAGTAGCTTCGGAGCTTACTACTACCTTAGCTTATTACCTTTAACCTAAAGACTACCCGGCCTATCCCCTTTAAATTTATTGTTCTTATTATAGTTATAAGGTTCGTAATAGCTTAAGCGATATAGTATTATATTCTTTATAAGGTTAGTGTTTTCCTTATCTTTATTAAAGACTATAATATCGTAGTCTTTTTCCTTAAGGGATAAGGTCTTCTTAATAGCTTTATAGAACTATATATCCTTAGTAATTATAATTCTTTTTTATTTAAGGAGCTATACTTTATAAATATAATTATAAAGCCCCTTAAGACTTATAAGTTTTTTCTTCTATGCTTTAAGATCTATTTTAGCCGTTCTAGCTAATATCTTTTACAGCTTAGTTATATATATAATATAACCTTAAGTCCGGATATACTTAATAAAGTATATATAAAGAACCTTAATCTCCTTAAGTAAGGCTTTTAGCGGCGCCTCCTTTAAAGCTATACCGCGTATAAGTAAGAGGTTCGCTATATATATAGCTATTTCTATATACTAAGGCTAAAGAAATTCTAGTAGCCCTATCTTAATATATATTACCCTCGTAGACTTTATAAGCGTGCGGCTAGCTCTCTTTACCTTACCGTTTTACTAAGATACGTAAAGTACGCTATAGCGTAATATAAAGTAGTCCTCCCTTAACTAAGCCTTTATCTTCTTAACGTAGAATTCCGTAATATTATTAAAGGCTAGCACTTAAATAAGGGCGCTAGTAGCGCTATTCTTAACTTATATCTTTTAAGCCCTTATTATATTAAAGGCCCGATCCTATATAGTAGAAAATAGTGCTTAGTAAAATCTAATAAAGATATTAATACTATAAAGGTAATAGTTAATGCCTTTATAGCCTATAGGCTTATATTATAGGAAGTCTTAATATATATATATAAGGAACGTTTAAGCTACTACGCTTAGGTCACGACTAATTATTACGTCCGCTTTCCTTAAGTAGTAAGCTTTATAATAAAATCTCTTAGCCTTTTCCTTATTAATCTTAAAGCTAGCCTTATTATACGCTTTAAGGACCTTTTTTAGGCCTATATAGCTAAGGCGGCGATATATTATCCTATATGTTATATATCGCTAAGTATATAGCAAGGCTATAAGGCTTAAGGTTATATATATGCCCCTTAGCTTTATATCCGGGATCGTTATAATATATATCTTTTAAGTAATATTATAAACCTTAGTTTTAAAAAGTATATAAAATAGCCGTTTCTTAATATCGTCTAGCTTAATACCCTTCTCCTTAAAGCACTAGTTACTAATAAGGTTAGCTAGTAATACCGGCGCGTAATTAACGTTTAATAACTTTAGCGTAACATTATTAATAATAACCTTAATAGTGCTTATAGCTTTTACTTATAGCGGGCTGCTATTTAACGATATTATTAAAAAAGGGTTAACGGCCTTTATATTAGTAAACTACTTTAAGTTATTAAAGCAATAAGTCGCCTATTTAAAGTCTATAATAGCTTTATCTCGAACGGGCTTATATTTATTTATAGCGTGTTTATCTATAACCGCGCCGCTTAAGAGGCAGCCGTTAAACTCGCTACTAGCTATTATAATAGCTGCGTTACCCGTTTTCCCTTTATTACTAGTCGCGGCTTTAGTAGCTTAAAATGCCTTTTAAAATTTAAGGGCCTTATTAAAGTACTTAGTTTAGCAGTCCGGCTCTTTATATATAACTTTCCTTAGCTTAATATAGCAGCCGTACTTTAAAATAACGGTCTCTTTAAAGGTATTATATTTCTTACTTAGTTTACTAAAGTTAGTATTCTTATTAAAGTCTTCCTTAAAGTCTTTAGTACCGCTTCCGCTATTATTACCTAGGCCTTTATTTTTACTAAAAGCGGCGTTAGCTAAAACCTTTAACTTTTTAGCTTTAGCTACTCCCGCAAGCTATTTATATATCTTAGTCTTCGAGATATAGTTCCCGCATTATAAATTATAAGCCTAGTTACTAAACTAATTAAAGCAATACTTTTAAATGCTTTTAAGGGCTATAATAATAAAAAGTCGTTTTAAAAGGTTCTTTTCTACCGCAATAAGCTAATCTTAGCACTAATATAGCTTCTTTATAAACTCTTTTATACTAGCAAACTTCTTTCTATTTATAATAATAAATTCTATAAAGGTAGCGTAGAATATAACTTTAAGGACCTTTATAAAGGACTCCTTAATTAAGTCTATAGTCTTTTTTATAGTTATATAAGCTTTTTACCCGTTTTTATAAAGAGATTCCTTATTTTAAGCATAATGCTTATAATAATACTATACTTCGCCGCCTTATTCTTCTTCTTTTATACTTTAAACTTAAGTATACCCGCTAAAAGTATTACCTCGGTGCTATTAAGGAAGCCTTAAAGGTCTTTTATACTAAGGGTAACTATAAGCTCTATTATCTATAAATTATAATTTTCCTAGCCTCGAAGCTTATCTACGCTGGCCTTATATCTTTATCTTAAAGCCGTAGATACTATTATATATTTAAGGTTGAAAGAGGTTAAAAATCTACTAATAGCGACTATCTTACTATACTAAGCCGTTAATATAGTAGGTCTTTTACTACTAGTAATATAGATATAAAGTTAGCTAAATATAGCTATAAAGTTATATCCTTCTTAAGCGTATACGTCTCGTACGATATACTTAGTTAGAGCTATTAATTTATATTGTTATATAGGTGGCGATAGCCTTAGTATCTTAAGCTGCCGCTGCCTTAGTCTTTAAGGGCCTATAGGTTAAAGGTTTAAAATATAATTAAGATAATTAAGGCAATTAAGGTAATTAAGGTAAAGAGGTCAAGGTAGTAATTCGCAGCGCGCGAGGGCTATAACCTATAGAAAAAGGAGCTTTAGAGGATAATAATAGTGTTTAACTAGCTAAGAAGAAATATATATGCGAGGGGTGCCCTTATATATATATGTGGCTAACCCTTATAAATAAGGGCTAGGGCTACGCTTAAGGCTCTCGCAGTAAAATAAGTATAGGGCCCTAGCGTATATACTCCTTATATTTATAATAGGAGGCATATAGGGGATATATAGTATAGATAGTGCTCCCCCTCCTTTTTTCCCTTTATATATATAAAGAAGGAGTAGGCGGAGGGGCGATAGGCCTTAGGCTTAGCGCTAAAGACAAAAAAGTATATAGCTTAGCTAACCCTCCCCCCCCCCTTATCCGACTAAAGCCTTACTTTAGTACCGTAGTTAGCGCAGCTTTTATAAAAGGTTAGCGTAGCTTTTATAGAGGGTTAGCGTAGCTTTTCTTAGTTATCCGCAATAAAGCTTAATATCTTAAAGTATTTAACTTATATATCGCGCTTACCTTATACGGGGGATAAGCCCTTATAATAAGGCCCCTTCTTAGGGGGAACCCCTTCTTTATTAACTTAAGCGCTTAAATATACTTTTTTATAGTTTTAGCCTTTTAGAAAATTCTTATAATTTATTATTTATAAATAATATAATATAAAGTAATATTATAAAGTATATTAAGTAAGGTTTATTATACTTTTATACTTAAGCTAACTTTTTATAAAAGCTATATTATTATTATTAATTATTAAGTTTATATTAAGGACTTAATTTAAGTTTTTAAGATATTACTTAGTTTTTATATAAAAAGAAACTAAAATACTTATAGAAAAACCCTTTACTGCTTTTTCGCTTTAAGTTTTACTATATTAGCCCTTATAACTATATATAAGAAAGGGGGGGAGTGCTAGCTATAAATAAGTTAGTTAGTTAATTAGCTTAAACTATTATAAGCCCGCTATAAAATAATAACGACTTTATAGTAAGTAATTAATATATCTTTTAATTACTATTAGTTAATAAAATTCTTCTTATAGGTATTAAATTATCTACTTAAATACGTATTTTAGGTTATCGCTTTATTTTAGCCGCCGCGAGGCTTAGCGGGCTATATAGTTTCGCCGGCCTTTAGCCCGGCTAAGAGCGCTTTAAGGTTTACTAAGTCTTAAAAAGGGCCCTAACCGAATTATTATATCGGCACCACGCCGCGTTATTAATATTAGAATTGCGAATTATCCGGTATAGGTTTTTATTATCTTAGTTAAGGACTAAACTAATGCTAAGGGCCGTGCTTTTTACAAGTAATTATCGTGCTTAAGTGGGACTAAGCCTAGGCGGGCTTACTTATAGCGGGGCTAAGCTATTAGTAAATTTATAAGTGCTTTTAAAAGCGCTAGTTAGCTAATTTTATAGTAAGTTAGCGCGGTTTACTAGTTTAGCTAAAAAGACTATACTTTTCGCCGGATTTAAACTAACTTTAATATTATAGTTAGTATGATTTTTAAGTATATAACTACTATATTATAAAGGTTAAAAGCTATATTAACTTTTTATAAAGCTATATTAATTATAATACTAAAGTAAAGCTTTAGTTAAATTAAAAGAGTATATAGCTTAGTTAACTTTCCTTTTTTTTTATTTAATTAAAGCCTTACTTTAACATTATAATTAGTATAGCTTTATAAAAAGTTAATATAGTATTTATAAAAAGTTAACTTAAGTAAAAAGTTTAATAAAGTTTACTTAATATACTTTATAATATTACTTTATATTACTTTTTTATAAGTAATAAATTATAAGAATTTTCTAAAAAGCTAAAACTATAAAAAGGTATACTTAAGCGCTTAAGCTAATAAAAGAAAGGACTTTTTTAAGAAAGGGCTTTACTAAAAAGGTTTAGCCTTTATATAAAGTTAGCGCGATATATAAAATAAATACTTTAAGATACTAAGCTTTTTTATAATTTATTAAGAAAAGCTATACTAACATTTTATAAAAGCTATACTAATTATAGTATTAAAGTAAGGCTTTAATTAAATAAAAAAGGAGTAAGGAGGGTTAGCTAAGCTATTATTATAAAAATACAATTTTTTACTTAAATAAGTATTTTTATATAATTTATTAAGTTTATAACTTTATAGCTAAAAAAGGAGAAAAAGACTTAGTATAAGTTATAAAACTAAATAAAGTGAAAGTATTTTATTATATAGATTTTTAAGGTAAAAACTAGCTAAAAAAAAAGAAAAAAAAGAAAAAAGTTAAAAATAACCTCTTTTTATACATTTTTAAAGCTATTAAAAAGCTTTTTTTTATATGCTTCTATATACTTTTATATCTTAATTTACAACTTATACTTTATATAACTTTTAAGGTTATAAAACTCTTTTTTAAGCTAATAAAAATAGCTTACGCTATCTTTATTATTAGTTATAAGTAATATATACTTTGTTACTTATAATTAGATTATAAAACTATATATCCTTATTTTAAAACATTTTATAAGATTTTATTCTCTTTTAAAGGAAAGCTTTTTACTTTAACTTTATATAAGGTATTAGTTAATTATATAAAGTATTAGTCGATTTATATAATATAAATTCTATTACTAGCTAAAGCTAACCTAAGCTAATTATAAGCATATTTAAATTATACCGCTTATAGCTAATACTAGCTATCTTTAACTAATAAGCTATATCGTCTCTCTTTATAACTACTAGTATTTACTTTAATAGTTATAACTTATAATTAGCGGTATTTACTTTATTAGTTACTTCTTTATATTTAACAGTATTTACTTTATTAAATATTCATACTTTTAGTACTAAGAATTACTAAAAAAAGGGTTTTATTATATATTCCCCTCTTTAAGGTCTTTTTACAGTTAGAAAAATAAACGTCTCTTTGTTAAAGTTTTACTTAACTTTACGAAGCTAAATAAAACAATTATAGAAATCTTACTTAAAAGAAAGTAACCTTAAGAATTCTTTAAAAAAATCTTAATATTCTCCTTAGCGGATCTTTTTAAAATAAAGAAACTCTTATCTTAAAAAGAATATATACTAAGTTATATAAACTTAACTATAAGGTTTTTTTCTTTATTAGATTTCTTTTTACTTTTACTATTTAAGATAATAAAGAAATCTTAGCTTAAAGAAGCTAATACTTTTACTTAAAGATTTTATCTATTAAAATCTTTAATTTTTCTTAAAGCATTTTTAAGTGCTTTATACGTTTATAAGTATTATTTAAACTAAGATAATCTTTTTACTTTACTATATAAAAGTATTTTTAATTTTCTATCTTTTTAGCGAGTATAGTATTTACTATATATTCGCTTTTTTTAACTCTCTTTAAGTTTAGCTTTTTTACTACTTTAGCTTTTCGTAAAGTTAGCTTTAGTAAAAATATATAAAAAATAAAGTAAATAAGTAAATTAGTTAAAAGTTTTAACTTATAGTTAACTTTTCCTATTTTTTTATAACTTTAAAAAGTCTTATTTTCTTATAATTTAAAGACTTATTAAGTCTATTAGTCTTAAGATTCTACGTTAAAAGGTATACTTTATTGCTTTTAGATAAAGAAGGTTTTAAAGACTATTTTTTCTTATAATAATACGATATTCTTTTAGTAATATATTTTAATTTTAATTTTCAAAATCAATATAAGCTAATTAACTACTTAAAGTTTAATATTGCTTTTTCTGCTATAACTTCTTAAAGTAAAAAAGACTTGTAAGCTTTTAATATAAAGCAATAATTTATAAATACCCGAGTATTTTTAATAAGCTTAAAATAAGAGGTATTATATAATAACTATACTTTAAGTAATAAAGAAGCTAATTATCCTATTAATAATTTTTTTAGCTTTTAAGGTATTATTTAAGCGTTTAATTTCATCGTCTTATTATTCTATATATAATAAGGTAAAAAGCAGTAAATAATTTATACTTTATACTTAAGGCTTATATTGAACCTTATTAGAAATTTAAAATAGATTTTTAATCTTTATCCGAAACAATTAAACTTAGAAGTCTTTAATTAGCTATAATATATCTTAAAAAAATATAAGATAACTTTTCTATATTTATAGCTTTATATATTAAAACAAAACAGCTATACTTTATAAAACGATTAACTATAACTAAAATATAATCGTATTTTACATTAATTATAAGATCTATAGACTTTAATAGTTTTATAATAAAGGCTAAAGCTATAAGGTTTAAAGGTCTTAAAAGAAATTATAAATAAATTAAGTTACTATAAAGCTTATATTACCTAGCCTTACTTTTATTATATATATCGTATAACTTAATAACTCCTTAGATTGTTTTTTAGAGGTTATAAGTATTATAATAGTTTTCAATTTTATTACATATTTTTATAATACCTTAATATATATATAAAAAGTGCGAATAAAAATCCGTTATAACTATTTTCTTAGTCTTAAAGTTAAGAAATAGCTTATTCTTATAAAACGCTATTTTTTCTTTTTACTTAAAACTTTTATATCTTTTCTTATTTAGGATCTTATAAGAATTCTTAAGTAATTTTCAAGTAGTAAGATCTCCTTATAGGTTAAATAGTATATATAATATCTTTAGCTTTAAAATTCTATTATTATTTAAGAATAATAAGGTTTCTTTATAAAGCTCTTTTTTATTGTTTAAGTCCGGTCGTTAGCTAATTATATTAGCTTAGTTATTCTTAAAATCCTTCTTATAAATAATCTTATAATTAAATTCTAAAAAGAATTTAGTTTATCCTATTTACTTAGTATTTAACTACTACGTTGTAGTAAAATAATTAATATTCTTATAATCCGTATAAACCTTAAGTTTATGTTTATTCCTTAAGATATAGTATTAAAATTCTTAAAAAGCATAAATAATTGCTAAGAATTCTTTATCGTAAATAGGGTAAGACATCTTTATACTTACTAGCTTCTTCGAACAAAATACTATAAGTTTAAGAGTATTATTCTTATCGCGCTAGCTTAACTACGCGCTTAATATAAAATAAAAAGTATCTATTTTTAACTTTAATAGCTTCTTTATTTTATAAGTATTTAATATAAGTTTTTAAATAAGTAATCCTTTAATCTTTTTAAAAACTTTATTTACTTTTAAGTTTTACTTAAAAGGGTCTGTTTTAGCTTTTTTTAATACTAATAAGATTAGTATAATTATCTTAAAAAAGTCCGATATAAACCTTTTATAGTAATTTATATATCCTATAAAGCTTTAGATTTCCTTAATATTTATAAGAATTAGCTAATCTTTAATTATAGAAATCTTTTAAGGGTTTATCTTTATATAAAAAGAAGGAATTATATACTTTAAGAAGTCTACCTTTTATATATAAAAGCTATATTTCTCCGGTAAAATATATAAGCTAGCTTTTCTTAATGCTTTTAGTACTATATTAACTTTTTTTAGTATTGCTATAGCGTATTAAAGTCTATAATAATATTATCTAAATAAGCTATATAAAAACGGTTTAAATAAGAATTTAATATACTATTAATTCTCTTTTAAAAAGTTACTAGTATATTAATTAATCTTAAAGGTATAACTAAAAGTTCGTAAAGTCTATATCGCGTTTTAAAGGCTATTTTAAATTTATCTCCTTTCTTAATACGTATTTAGCTATAAGTAGATTTAAGGTTAACTTTCGTATACTATTACTTATTAGCTAATCTATCTCTTATTTTACTTATTAAAAGTAATAAAGTCCGGTCTTTTATTATATTATTATTTATCTTTTTAAAATCAATATAAAGTTAAGTCTTTTCTTTATTTTTACTATTCCTAAAGGCAAATAATATAAGAGCTTTATATTTTAATTTAGATTTTTTAATATTACTATTTTATAGGTTTTTGTCGATATATTCTTTTATTAACTTTTAATACTTTTTATCTAAGTTATATATTTTATAGAATCTAAGCTTAAAGCCTTTTTTTAACTTAATTTCGTGATTTTAACTATCTCTTAATAATAGTTTATCTTTAAGTAGCGGTATAAATATATCGAAATATCCTTTTAGTATATTTCTAAGTATTTTTTAATAAAGACCTTTAAGGTATTTTAAGTTAATAGTACCTTTTAGCTATCTTATATACTATATTTACCTTTTAAGATGTTTTAAGTTAATAGTACCTTTTAAATACTACGAGCTAATTTTACGTAAATTATCTTATCTTTTTCTCTTTTGTTTCTTAATTTTATCTATACTCTTAGGGTATTGCTACTTAATATCCTTAAATGTATTTAATAGATTTTCTTTTAATAAATTATAAGTAGCTTTATAATTATTTTTAAGGCTTTTAATATCTTTATTAAGGTTCGGCATTATATTTATATATATTATACTAATCGTAATAGTATTATTATTTATTATACTAGTCGTCTTATTATTATTTATTATAATATCTATTAATACGATATTGATATCCATATAGGTTGCTTTATTATTATCGTTACTACCATTTCTTATATAGTTATTATTAGGTATTGCTATATTTAAATTATTCGAGGGTTTTATTCCGGGTTTATTCTTTATTAAACTATAAAGAAGGATATCTAAAGGATTATCTTTAAACCTTAAAAGGCCTTTATCTTAATCTATTATAGGGTTTTATTTCTATAAAAAGAGTAGTCTTAATATAATATTATAGCTAATAGCTAAGACGTTAAAGAAATCTTTAAAGTTATAAATTCTAATTATAAATATAAAAGGATTAGTCTTATATATAATCTTGCTATTAAAGAACTTAAAAAGTAATCCTTCTGCTAAAAGAAGTATATAAGACTTATTTTTTCTTCTATAATATAATTTTGGATAATTAACTATTATAAGGGAAATATAGCTACTTATTATACTATAATCTACTAATACGTTATAGCGATATTTTTTTAATATTAATAAAAGGGTTATTTTTATACTTCGAGAATTATTATTTAACGTAAGTAAGTTCTTTATCTTTAAGAATAGGCTTATTATTCTTAAGCTCGTTAGTTTTTTGCCTTATCTACTAACTTCTTAGTTAATCTTAACTTTTTCTACTAAATTAGTTTATCTAAGTAACTAAGCTACTTAATAGCTTTAAAAACTAGAATTTTACTAGTTTTATAGTTCTTTACTGCTTTACTAATAATATTAATACCTTTACTACGATTTATTTCTTTTTATCGCTTTTAGGTACTAATTTCTTCTTATTAAGCTTTTAACTAGCCTTTAAACAAACTATTCGAAAATTGCTTAGCTTTATATAGTATTTCTAAATTATTAACCTTATTACGAAGATTATAATTTTTCTCGAAATACTCGCTATATAGTTTAAACGTATTTTAAATAGCTAAATTAAGGAATTTTATATCTTCCTTAGGCTTATTAGCTAGCTCGTTGTTCTTTTTCTTAAGATCGTCTTTACCTTAAATTAAATTAGTAATATATATAAAAACAGATTTATAGTCTTTCTTTAGCTTTATAATCTTATTTATTAAAGCTAGGTTACTATCCTAAAGGTTTAATAGTTATTTTATTATACTGCTTTAAGAGTAAAAGTTATTCGATTTTAATCCGGTTATTAGTATTTTCTTCTATAAGTTCCTCTTTATTAGCTTTAATATCCTTCTTAAGGTTTTTTATAAAAACCTAAATATTAGTTATAAGCTCTTTAATCGTTATAGCGGGTTTATTATAAGTCTTCCTTAGTTTAAGAAACTAGCCGCTTCCTTACTTATCCGACTTATATATAAAGTAGTTATTATTATAGTATTTAGTTTAAGAAAGCTACTTTTAAGCCTTATCCTTAATAGTAATAACTATATTAAGATACTAAATAAAAAGAGCATTAAGCTTATTATTATTTTCTTTTATAAAAGTAGGCTTTTTATTTATTTTATCGAATTTTAAGTCCTTTAGATTATAGCTTTTTTCTATATTTAAAGGTATAATATTTATATTAAAATAAGGAGTATTTTCGTTGTTTTTATTAATAGTTTATAAGGAAGTTCTATATTTATAATTATCCTTAGTCTTAATAGTATTTCTTTACTAGTTGTTTAAGCTTTCGGCTTTTATCTTTATTTTAAGTATTTCTTTATAAAGACCTTTTATAAGGGAACTAGTTTTAAATAAACTAAAAGTTAATATAATAAGCTTTACGTAAATTTTAGTATTCTTAGGAAAAGGTAGTAGTTAATTATATTGCAGATTATAAGCTAAAAAAGTATTATTCTTTTAAATAAGTATATTTTTTCCCTTAAAAAGATTCCTCTTCTATAAGGTGGCTGGCAGCTAAGCGGGGGGTGCCCCGTAAGACTAGTAGTGCGGTTACCTTATAAAGCTAGCGTAAAGGGCAGTAATACCGTTAAGTATTACTAGCGGACTTTTATCTATTAGTATAACGGCAACCCCTCCTATTATATTATAATTATAATACTTATCTATAGCTCTTTATTTAAGACCGGGCGACGGACAGCACCGGCTCGGCTACGTTAAGCTAATAGGGCAAGCACGTAACGGGCGCGCGGTCGAGCGGGGCATAAGACCTAAGGCGCATTAAGACGTCGGGCAGCTAGGCCTATAGGTAACTGCAAAGACCGAAAGGCGCGGCGCGCTAGGCCTTAGGAGCCCGCGTTAGCTAGGGTATCCCTGCTTATAAGAACCGGGGCCTATAGATAAGCGCTTAGAAGGAAGCGTATTAATTAAATTAGTAGCTTAAGGACGTGCTGCTATAAAGGGGGGATAGTTATAAAGTAGCTAGTAGCTAAGCGGGGGGTGCTTTATAAGACTAGTAGTGTAGTTGCCTTATAAAGCTAGTATAAGGGGCAGTAATACCGTTAGGTATTATTAGCGGACTTTTATTTATTAGTATAATAGCAACCCTTCTTATTATATTATATCTTTTTAATATAATCTTTTATAATATAGCCTTCCTTTTAATAATTTAAGCATTAAATAACTTTTTTAGCGGGCTTTAATAAGCTTACTTTAAAGGTATTTAAGTTTATTGTATTAAAACTTAGGTCGCGCTATCGCTTTTTATTGTTTTTTTATAACCCCGCTAAGAGTTAAACGGTGCTTTTTTTACTACTAGCGTTTATATTGCTTATTATCTATTTAAGTAGTTAGACTAATATAGTTTAAAAGCGTCTTTAGCTTATTTAAGTTGTAAATTTCGTCTTTAACTTCCTTTTTAAGACCTTTATAAAAAGTCGCTATAAGGGCATTATCTTCTTATTTTAACTTAAAAGTTATTTTTTAAAATTGCGCTACTTAAGCTAATAAAGTCATAACTTACTAAAGGTTTCTTAACTTATGCTTTACTAATTATTACTTATTTATAATTCCGAACGTTTTTCGTAGAGCTTCTTTAAAGTTATTAAATTTTTAAAAATATTCTTCGTCTTAAAATTCCTATCTTTAGGACTATTATTTATATAGTCCTTAAAAATTAGTTTAAACTACGTTATAGCTAGGCCTTATAAGTTACTTAATATAAATATAACCTTTACTATATCTTAATTTATTATAGTAAGATAAAACTAAAAATAAGCTTTAAGAGAGGTAATAAACTTTTATAGCTTAGCTAATTCTTTAGTATAAGGTTTAAGAGCTTTAATATTTAAAATAAAACTACTATCTATAGAGCTTATAAGGGGATAAGAAAGCTTTAAATATCTTAAACTAGCTTATAGCTAACTAGTTAGCTATAATATCGTAAAAGTAGATATTTCTTTTTTTATTTATTATAATTAAATAAACGTAATTATAATAAATACCTCTCCTTTACTTAATAGCTTAAAGAACTTACTATATATAAAATACTAAGTCTTTTTTAATAGAGCTATAAGTTAAAAGCTATACTATAAGTTAGTTTTATATTATAAGAATACTAATCTTTTACTTAAATAAGTATCCTTATATAATTTATTAAGTTTATAACTTTATAGTAAAAAAGGAAAAAAAGACTTAGTATAGATTACTAAACTAAATAAAGTAAGGGTATTTTATTATACGGATTTCTTAGGTAAAAACTAGCAAAAAAAAGGAGTTAAGGGAAAAAGGAAGAAAGACCTCCTTTTATACTTTTTAAAGCTATTAAAAGGCTTTCCTTTTATATGCTTTTATATGTTTTTATATACTAATCTATAACTTATATACTATATAACTTATAAAGTTATTAAACTACTTTTTAAGCTAATAGAAATAGCTTATGCTATTTTTATTATTAGTTATAAGTAATATACGCTTTATTACTTATAATTAGCTTATAAGACTAGATATCCTTATCTTAAAACCTTTTACGAGATTTTATTCTTTTTTAAAGGAAGGCCTCCTACCTTAGCTTTATATAAAGCATTAGTTAATTATATAAGGTATTAGTAGATTTATTTAATACTAATTCTATTACTAGCTAAAGCTAACTTAAGCTAATTATAAGCGTATTTAACCTATACTGCTTATAGCCGATACTATCCGTTTTTAACTATTAAGCTATATCGTCTCTCTTTATAACTACCGGTATTTACTTTAATAGTTATAACTCGTAACTAGCGGTATCTACTCTATTAGTTACTCCTTTATATTTAGCGGTATTTACTTTACTAAATATTAGTACCTTTAGTACTTAGGATTACTAACGGAATAGAGTTTCTATTATAGCTAAATACTTAGATAAAGGGGGGGGGGGGTTAGCTAAGCTATATACTTAAGATAGAGTAAGTAAGTATATATATATTGCAAACATAAAGAGTATAAACGCTAAGGCCTTATACTTAATTTACTATAAGAGCTTTAAGTATAGCTTTAGCCCTTTTATAAAGGTTAGCTATAGAAGTATATAAAACTACCGTTTATATATATATTTCTTCTTAGGTAGCTAGATACTGTTTATACTTTTATTAAGATTTTTTTCTATAAGTTATATTTGTTATATATATATATAACTTTACGATTAATTTATTATTTTTACTTTAACTCTTTTTATTAATAAGCCTTTAAAAGTTTAAGTATTAAAATAATAGCTTTAAATTAAAGTTATTATTACTTATTATATATTATAATATAGCTTTATACTTTATAGCTTTAATTAATATAATAATTATTAAATATATATTAATAGAAAAAATATAACTTTATAATTATAAAAAGTAGCTACAAAAGGATATAACGTTTTATTATTATAAAAATACGCTAAAAACTAAAATAAACTTTTAAGAATTTTTAAAAGTAATATAATATATTAAATAGTTATTATAACTTTAAAAATAAAAGCATAATATTAATATTAATAAGCTTTAAGGCTAAAAGATATAACTCTTAAAAAAATAAAGCTTATTATGTCTTTTAATATAAAAAACTATAAAAGCTTTTTTATTAGTATATTTATACTATTTATAAAAACACTTTTAAGTTTATAGCCGAAATAATAGAAAATAAAGTAGTTAAGTATAGTATTATTATAAATATTACTTTTAAAAATAAAAAGCTTTATTATAAAACAAGAAAAATGTATATATTATTAAAAAGACTATATATAAACCTAATCAAGATTTCTTTTATAAAAGTCTTAAAATTTATATTTTACTTTACTTTTATAAAGCTTATTACTATAAGTATAAGTAAGTTTATTAATAAAAGAAAATCAATGAAAAAGCAATATTAATATTAAGCACTATATAATATAATAGTTATGTACTTAAAAAGTATTTTAGCTATAGCGCTTAAGTTAGTTTAAATTAAACTAAAATTTTAGCTATTATATATATTAAACTAAATACTATAACTACTTATTATATACTGTTTATTAAAGCACATTTTACTTTTATAAAAGATTAATTTATTTTCATAGTTATAAGCTTAGTTTACTTTTAACTTAATATAACTTACTTTCCGCTTAAATCTGCTATATATTATAAATAGGTTTTATAATAAGTTTTACAGTTATTTAATAGCCTTTTTAAAGCTACTATTCTTTATAGTCTTTTTAATTAATAGTAGTATATTTTTATTATTAAAAAACTTGCTTATCCTATAGATTATAAAAATACCTTACCTTTTTAAAAATTAAACAAAAACTTATTTTCTAATAACTAGTTAAACTAAGAGTATTACTATTTATACTTATATATATTTTCATTTATCCTTCCGCCTTATTTTAAAGATATATACTAACGTTAGCCCGCCCCGCGTATTTATACCGCCTACGTATAGTAAGTACCTATGCCTTTAAAATGCCCGCCCGCGCTTATATACGCAGCTTATATATATACTCGCCCTCGCCCGCCTTTGCCCGCCTATATATATATATATATTGCACCTTTAAAGCTCTTACTAAAGACCTTCGCTTATATATATATATAAGACCCTCGCCTGTATATATATAAAACCCTCGCCTATACTGCTTTTAAAGCTTTTTAGCACCATAATAAACCTACTTTTTTTCTTTTTTTAATGCCCCCGCGCCGCCTTAAAGCAGCTTAAAGCTCTTAAAGCCCCTTAAGCCTTTAGAGCAATAATCCCGTGTTTTCCGCTTTTCTTAAGCTTTAAAACTTATAATAAAGTATATAGCTTTATATAAAGCTTCCTTTATAAAGATAAAGCTATTATTATTATGTAGTTAAGTTTTTATAAGCAGGATATTAATAAAATCGCCTTTATAACTTAAGCTACATTTATCTATAATTATAGGTTATAATAAGCTTTAATAAGTAAAAGGCTTTATAAGCTTTTTACTTAAAAGCTTAACTGCTTTTTCTAACTTTTTATAATAGCTTTACACTTTGCTACCGCTGCTAATAAAGCTATTAAGGCGTAAAAGTAAGATTTCTAAGTTATAAAAGGTTATAATAACTATAGGCTTTTACTTAATCCCTTAGTATATAATCGTTATCGCCTGTAAACTACTATATAGTAAAACTTTAAGCGGAACCTTTTTAAATATAAAGCTTTGTTAATATAAGAAGTATAAGTATTTTTTATAATACTAAGCCTTTTTTAGCTTTTTTTTAGCTTTATAATATTAATAATAATAGCTAAAAGCTTTGTTTTAAAGCTTTTAAACGTAAGATAATAATATAAGTTTTTTTTAAGTATTTTTAAGTAAGTAACTTTCTTTATTATATTAAATTTAACTTATATAATAAAAATAAGATTTAATACGTATAATAAACCTATTTATAGTACTTAAAGATATAAAAACGCCTTTATTTTCTTTTTTTAAGTTATTAAAGTTATTAATTAAAAGTCTTTAGTTAAATTTGCTTTAAACCTTTTTTATATAAAGACAAAAATCGATATTAATAGCTATATAAGTATTTTAATACCTTTAATAAATAATTAAAAGCACTAAAGCCTTTTATAGTTATTATAAATAAAAAAGCTACTTTTAAAAACGTCTTTTTTATATTTTCCTTTTTATATAATAATAACTCTATATATATATTATATTAATAGTTATATTTAGGCTAAAATTTGATTTCGCTAAAAAGACTTAGTAAATCTTAATAGTCTTAAAACTATTCTTAATAAAGATGTTTTTCTTTAAGTTAAAGCTATTCTTATTTATAAAGCTATAATATAAGGAGCTACCGCCGCTGCCGCTACTATATTTAGTTTAAACAATAAGAATGTTAGATTTAGCTATAAGAAATACTATAAGCTTAAAAGTATATTATTTACTTTAAAACAAAAGCGGATGTTTATAAAGCATAGTAGTAGCTTTATTAGCAATTTAACCATTACTAAGGCTATATTCTAACCTATATCTTAATTAAATATATATTATAATAAGAGTAATAAGCAAGCTACTTTATTAGCTATTATTATAACTTTAAGTAGCAGGTAAATACCTTTGTTAAAACTGCTTATAAAAACATAAAGTCTTACTTACTTATAAGGACTTTTAACCTCTTATAACTTTAAAGTGCCCTCGTTTAAATAATTAAGAATAATAAGATATCTTAAATATAAATAGCTACTTAGTAAAAGATTTAATAAAGGCGGCGGTTTTTTTAAGTAGTTATTTTAGCTTTAAAGTTTTAATATAAAAGTTACTTATTTAGTTATTAATTTTCTTACTATATAGTATTAACTTATTATTTCTATAATGCTTATATTAACTTAGGAGCTTTAGCTACTATAACTTTATAATAAGCGCTTAATATTATAACTTAGCTTATTCTATATATATATAATCTTTAAATATTCTTAAGCTAAGCTAACACTTAAAAGCATAATATTCTTATATAATAATACCTTAAAAACTATTAATAAAGACCCCCTCTTTTCTTATATATTTTACTACTAATTATAACTCTTTAGACTTTAAAGAGGTATTACTCTAAATCCGCGGTTTTTATATTATTATAATTATATACAGCCGGCTTTATAATATTAAGCTACTAATACTTAACTTCTTTAAATACTAAGAAATATTAATAAGGGTATTATAGCTAGTTATACTATTATAAAAGCTACTTAATTTAAGTTAAGCTAGCTTAAAGCGGCTTAATATAAGCGTTTAAAGATATTTCTTCTATAATAAGTACTACGCCTTATAGTATAAAGATAAAAAGACAAGGTATAAACTAATTACCGCTAATCTAGGCTAGTATTACGGACTAATTAATACTAGTTAAATCCGGTATTACGGACTAATCACTACTAGTCAGGCTAGTATAATAAAATAATTACTGTATATAAATATATATTAAGGTTTATAAAAAGTAAAAAGTTTATCTTTTCTTTATAGTATATTTAGCTACTTTATACTTAGTTCTTTAAGCTAATTCTATAAGCTTTTAACTATACTATTTAACCGTTTATTATTAGTATATAGATAAACTATAGATATCCTTATAAAACTACTTAATAAACTAAGTATAAGCTTAGTTAAAAACACTATAAACTATAGTTAGGGAAATCCTTTAAATATCCTTATATATTTATTAAAAATCGCGGTAAAGTTTATCTTATATCTTTTAAGGTTTTTTCCTTAGTTAAAAATAAGCTAAACTATTATTAAGATATCCCGCGGAAATCCTTAGTTATCCCTTAAAAATACCGGCGGAATTTGTTTAGTAGTTTTTATAATGTTTTTTATAGTTAAGGATATTATAAACTATATTTATATAGGCTTTTAAGTATTTATAATTATATCTTAAAAACTTTAGTAAGGTCTATTAAGTAATATTTATTATATCTCCTTATATAAGCCTTTATAATACGTGCTTTAACCGTTTTTACTAAAGGGTTTTATAAGGCTTTTTAAGAGTAAAGTAAAAGGTTTAAGCATAGCTGCTTAGATTTTATAATAACTCCCTTAAGTAAGAAAAAAAAGCTGATATCCTTATTAGTTTAAAGTAAAAATAAAGTTAAAAGGGCGCTAAGTAATAGCTTTATAATAGCGTTTTTATACTATATTAGCAATATACTATTCTTATCTTTTTAATAGTCTTTTAGCCTATCCGGCTAATAGCGGTTTAGTAGCTTAAGAGGGTAAGTAAACGGCCTTATTATAAGTTCTTACTACTTATTTAGTTATATATTTTTATCTTATAAAGGCGATTAGTATATCCGGCTAAAATCAATAATAAGGTTTTTAACTTTTGTTAAGCGTGCGTTTAAGCGCTTTATAAAACTATAAGGAGTCGTAATACTAAGGGATATTTGTTTTTTATAGTAAGATACGTAATAAAAGATTAGCTTATTTAAGCTTTATCTTATATTATTATCTTACTTACTTTTTACACCGTTTTTAATTCTTTACTAAGTTCTTTATACTACTTATTAGCTTTATATACTACTTATAAGTAAGATATTATATCTTACTTTTTACTATTATTAAAGCTATTTCCTACTTTTTATTGTTAAACTCTTTAACTTATTATTCTTTTTATACCGCGCTACTACTTATACCTTTCCGCTAATTAATACGCGTTTAGCTACTAAGAAAATATTAAAGTAAAGTTAAGCCGTTCTGTTTATTATAATAAAAATAGTTAGCACGAAGGTATTAAACGTTAATATTCCCGCTTAAAAGCGGGTAATAAAGTCCTTAATAGCCTTAATACTTAATTTCTTACTCTTAAGGTTTTTAATATATTTAATAGTCTTAAAGAACCTTATTATAAAAAAGGCCTTAAAGGTAAGAATATAAAGCGCGTAGTTAATATAGTTTATAAAGCGAAGGTTAAAACCTAAGACCTTTATCGCTTAAAATAAAGTTAAGTTATATTTAAACTCCTTATAAGCTTATAAGTAAAGCTTAGCGTAGTCTTTAGCTAAGTAGATACTCTTAATTATTTTAATCTTATTTCTAGAATATAGTCTTATAAGCTAAGCTTATTAAAAATTAAGTTAGTTGTTATTAATAGCCTTTATAAGATTAAGCGGCGGAATATATTATAAGGCTAGTTATCGCTATCTCTTTTAATTAAGAAAAGGTAGCGGATAGACTATAATAAAGCGCTTATACGCCTTTATATAGCTAGGCTGAGCGTAGCGGCTAAGGGGAAAAGCGTACGCTAAGCGGGACTAAAAAGGTCTTCGAAGCTGCTTATAGCGGCTATAAGCTAAAAAAGGGATTTTATTACGCGGGCTAAATTATATATAAGCGTAACGGAGTTTTTACTATAATAGCTTAAGACGCCGTTTTAAACCTAGCTATAAACTAATTAAGCTAAGCTTTAAATATATAGTTAAAAATAACGCGGATATCGTTTTAATTATTTAGCTAAAGCGGGTTTCCGCTAGCTATAGTAGCTACTATAAATCTTAAGATTATAATAAGGTTAGCTAGCTTAAAAGCATTAAGTATTAGCTAGTTATTTTACTAGTAAAGGTTTTTAGCTACGCCTTAAAAAATATATAGGCAGCGGGGGCTCTTAAACTATAAAAGCTAAGCGGGAGGGATAGTAAAGTTACTATAAAAGTAGCTATCTAAGCTATATAGTAGTATTAAGCTAAAAAGGAAATAATTAAAGTTAAGCGTTTAAAAAAGGTAATATAAGCTGTATTTATAGTACTATAATTTAAGTTTAGCTTATTAGCTTAAGCGCGGTTATAGAAAGCGGTATAAGTTTATATAAAGGCTTAAACTTAAAGGTTTTAGGTTTTATTAAAAGACTTAAAGCTATAAAGTATAGCTACCTCGTTTTTATATAGCTTAAGCGCTTACTTATATCCTTTATATTAAAAGCATAAAGGCTTATATAAAAGTAAGCTAAAAAAGTAGTTATAAAATTGCTAGTCTTAGCTATAAAAAACGTTAAATAATAAAAGAACTTAAAATAAATGTATAAGAATTATAAACTTAAGGTAAAAGAGGCTATATATATAAAAGTAAGTAAGGTGCGGCGGGCTAAAGCTAGCGGTTAAAAGAAGTATAGTTATAAAAAGAAGAAAAAAAAGAGAAAAGTTAAGCGGTAAAGAGAATTTAAATAAGTATATTATAAG